>LOJH01040242.1:0-12705 GCA_001685095.1 Ellobius talpinus | reverse complement strand
TCTGTCTGTCTGTCTGTCTGTCTGTCTGTCTGTGTGCATATGAGCACACACAAGTATGTATATAACAATAATTATAGAATAAGTCATTAACTTGAGAGGGAATGGGAGTTAAACAAAGGAAAGATTTAAAGGATGGAGAAGAAAGGGTAGAAATGATAAAAATACAGTACTCACATATGAAAATTTCAAAAATATTTTTAAAAGAACATGCATTTATCTACCTGGATATGAACTACTATGGAAGATGTTTGAGAAATTAAGATCATCTGGAAACATATTTACATTACAATTCACAACATTAGCAAATTTACAGTTATGAAGCAGGAACAAAAATAATGCTATGGTTGGGATCACTGCATCATGAGGAACTGTATTAAAAGGTTGCAGCGTTAGGAAGGTTAAGAACCACTGTTTTAGATTCTACAAGTGACAAATGAAGAGACACTACTAAAATGAACATTGTTGGACTTTCAGGTGAGATGCTGGTCAGAAACTGTGTCTATGGGATGATATAAAATTAGGGAAGAAACACAACAGTTACCAATCCAGTTCTCCCACTACCTATCCTAGATCCTACTTTCTACTTTAATACCAATGTTATTGAAAAGGATTTTAAAATTCATTTAGCATTTGTATTTCCATGAACGTGTGTGTGTGTGTGTGTGTGTCCAGATCCCATAGGAGAGCATCAGATCCCATAGAGCTAGAGTTGCAGCTGATTGTTACCCACGTATTGTGGGGGCTGGGAAAGGAACTCTAGTCCTCAATAAGAACAATATTGCTCTTAAACACTGAACTGTCTCTCCAGCACCTTTAATGATGTTTGAAAAGAAGTGCAACATTCCTGAAAACATGAAATAAATTTAATGCCATAAAATTGAAGCCACTTTAAAGCCAATTATATTCATTCATAGTGAGTCAGAGACCCTAATGCATCTAAAGTTCAAGTTTTTAAAATAGACAAAGCTCAAAGCTATTTTTGTATACTTTACAAAAAGAATGCTATTTTCTACCAGGAACAAGAATTTGGATGCAAGAAAAATGCAAAATTATCCTTTCCTTTTAAGGCTTGATTTCAATAAATTTATATAAATTAATTAAACTGTATCTTTTATAGTTTTCTCTTTATTTTTTACAAAGTACATATTTTCTAATTCCTTGATATTAATCTGTCTGTGTACATAGGCAGATTCCTTATGTAAATACAGCAAGTACCTAAGAATACACAACTTTATTTGTGTCTAAATCTTCATTTACCTTCCAAAGTATATTCATGCTCTCATTCTATGGAATAAGTTTGCCTAAAACATGGCTATCTTGTTATTATGCAGAAAACTCTATGACTTTCATTTTAGCCATAGCTGTGGGTTCATGTTGATGACTCTGAAAATGTGTCAGTTAATAATTGATAGATACTTCTCTAGAGCCTTCTTATTAATGGAAATAAGGAATCACAGATTTTTAAAAAATATATGTTTGTTAAAGGAAAAGGAAGTACAATAGATATTAAATTTATATATTAACAATTCTATTGCAAGACAGACAGATTTAATATAATGACCAGAAATAGTATGAGGCTCTTCTTTTTCCAGTATGTTGAGATATTTCCCAAGGATGTAAGTATAATATATATAAATATGTACTATACATTAGTCATGTATTGCCATGGGTCTCTGCCCAGAGAATAATGAACTCTGTATACACAGTAACCATCTCCAAAGTGTCAACATGTTAAGTATTTTGACTCAATATTCCAATATTGTGTTCCAGCCATATCACTTCCCTCAACATTTTTTAATTTTAAATATAATAGCAATCATAACTGTGAACTCAACCTTTGATTTTTTTTAGAGGTTATTGGTTTCAACAGGGAACTATTGTCCATTCGTAGGGTTCTTTAGGGACTGCATTATAAAGAGAGATTCATAAGATTGGTTTTCAGAATAAGAGCTGGGTAGCCCAACATTAGATGTCTGCCTGCTGGAGAAACTGAGAACATAGTCAATGCTCCGTCCACAAAGCTGGATGCCTTGGTAGCTTCAATCTGCTGCTGAAGGCATAGTCACTGTTCCTCTATTAAGTTCAAAGGCTAAGGAAGCCAGAATCCTATGTTGGTGGAGAATAGCAGAGGTTGAGATGACAACTACAAGAGCAGCAGAGACAGAAACTCTGATAGAAACAAAAGCAAGCAAGCAGGCAACACTGATCTTTCTCCAAAATACTTACTTGAAGGTGCTGCCCACACTGAGGGATATTCCTACAACTCCCCACTTGATCCTTTTTGGAAATACCATTACTGACCTGGCCAGTGGAATACCTCTTCATTCATCCTATCTCTTCAGGTTGGCAATCATTATTAATCATCACAAGTTTACCCTTTTGTCTGCTTGACACCCAAACCCATCTCCTTATGTTTTATATAATTTCCAAATGAAAACAAAGCAAGGTCATATTTCTTTCTAATGTGATATAGCTATCCCACATACAACCAAAAAAATCACTAATTCATCCCCTAGAGCAAATGCCAAAGTCCCCCAAGGAGTGTTTTGTCTTTTGATATCCTATAACTTAAATCTGATAATACAGGCTTAACAGGAAATAAATCCTGATGCTATCTCAGTTAGTGTTAAAGTACATGATAAGGAATAGATGAAGAAGGCAATATATGCATTTACTTAATACACATACCTATATTTATGAAGAAATAGAACAGAAATAGAATTATTACTTCTTTCTTTCTTTAACTGATCATAAGGTCTTAGTAGTATTTATAATTCTTCTGCTCATTTTGTGTTCCCTTAAACAAATGGTCAGGTATTGGTTTCTTACATGGAGAAGTGACCCATATCTTCATTCCTGGAGGATTTTGGGCATTTTCATCCATCCTGAGTTAGTTTGGTGTAGTTGTCTCAACCTTAATCACAGGACATGGTAACACTAAGTATGTTTTGTACTCCAGGCATACTCTTCCTCGCCTCCACTGTGGATCAGGGGTTCATTTCTGCTTGGTAATCGAAACCAATCAGCCTCTCTAACACTAATTCATTTACCATTCTGTTGATTCAAGGGCACCAGGAGCTTAAGGTGGCCAGAGTGAAATTTTAGCTCTTAGTTCAATGGAATGTTTGTTGTGCCTTCTGGAAAAAGCCCTGCTTACTCTAGAACCAAGATTTCCATGCCAGCTGAACACAAGGTTGCAAGAACAGGAAGCAAATTTGTGCTAGTGGTTCACTAGGAATGATAGTTAATGGTACCATTTCCATCTCCAGCCTTTGATTTCCATACTTAACTAATCCTGGGTAGAGAGGAAAAAGTATCAGGGGCTTATTTACGAGTGTACAGCCTTCCAAAGAACCTTTTAAAATTTGCTAGTTGGCACTGAAGCTGTGTCTTAAAAGGCAATTTCACAATTCTTTCGAGTCAACTGCTACATGGCAATAGAAATGTGGAAAAACCAGTGAATTCCATGAGTATGAGCCACTGTTGCACTACTGTGGCTATGAAGTGAGCTTCTTGGTCAGAAATAATGATGTTTAGAATACCACGATGGTGGTAGGGGAGGAAGGTATTCTGTAAGTCCATGGATGATAGTTTTGGCAAAAGCATTGTGTGCGGGGAAAGCAAATCTATACATCAAATAAGTATTTTATAGTAGAGACAAAGTACTTGGATTTTTCACAATAGAAGGAGACCGATGTACTCAGGCTACTCCCAGGCCACTAGCTGGCCACCCTGGAAAATAGTGCTGTATGAGGGACTCAGTGTTTGTCTCTGCTTCTGGAAAATTGTCATTCAGCAGTAACTATAGCCAAGACAGACCACAAGAGTGGAAGTCCATGTTACTGAGTTGATTCATAAATTTTATCATTGCTGCCATGACCATATTTCCATGGCCTTATTGGACAATGGCATGAATGCGTAGGTGGATCTCTGAGTTCAAGGCCAGCCTGGTCTACAAAGCAAGTTCCAGGAGAGCCAAGGCTACACAGAGAAACCCTGTTTTGAAAAGCATGCAAAACAAAACAAACAAAACCTCCCAAATCCAAAAACCAAAAATCATTTCCCAAACCCCAAAACCAAAGCAACCCCCCTCCAAAAAAGAAACCCCAAACTAAATACAATCAAACAAAAACAAAAACAAACAAACAAACAAAAAAAACCCAGAGTTGAAGTCTGGAAAGGTTCTACAAAAGATTTCAAAGGAATGTCTGGGAGGTGAGGACTTACATACCAGAGCCCATTTCTTACTGAATATTCCTAAAAAGGTGATAGCTGAAACTGTGAGGTTAAAACTTAAGTTATTTTGGATATGTCAGAAACAAAACATCTAAGCAGGAAAGTCACAGGCAATGAATGAAGCCAGTCTAAGAAAAAAATCACATGGGCTGTAAATGACAAAGCCGCAGACAAGGACTTATAACTCTCACCATAACATCACATGTGGTTGCAGGATTAAATTTCTTACCTGTTTGTTATGCTCTTGCTTAGATCTGTTATTTTCTTGCTATTTTCCTGTGCTTACTTTTGGAATTGGTTGTATTCCATCATGTAATGGAAATATGTAACTTTTTAATTATATTTTTTTGCAGGGACTACAGCTAGGAATTTCCCTTGAATTTCAGAAGAAACTTTGAATTTAGAGTTTTAATAATTTTGGGGAAAATGAAGACTTTTGAACCTAGCCTTAATGTATTCTGTATTGTTAGATGGTCTTTTAGGGACCAAAGTAGAATGTCATGGTTTACAATATTCTTTTTGTTTGCATGTCAAGTTGGTGGTAGATGGGTTTTATTGATAATTTTGGCAGTCAACTTCATTGATTTAAGAAACATCTAGGGAATTCAGCACGGAGATGTACTCCTGTAATTTTAGCACTTCTGAGGTGGTGGCAGGAAGACAAAAGTTCAATGTTATACTCTACTACTTAGCAAATTTGAAGCAAATTTGAACTATAAGAGACCCTGTCTCAAAAAGTCAAACAAAAAATTCATCTAGGGCTCATTGCATTAACAAATTAATATACTCACCTCTGTATGTGTCTGTAATGCAGTTTCAGAAATACATAATGGCAGCTCTGGTTTAATTAATAAATTAGTTATTTAATAGATTTAAAATATGATGGCTTCTTTTGGGATGTCGTAAAAAAATGGAACTGCAGATTACTTGAAGACATAAATCTATTTTTTTGGTTTGATTTTACTGCTTTCTGTAACTTTAGTTTCAAGGAATTATACACATGTTGGGGGCCTTCATGAGCACCCACAAACATGTGGAATTCACTCACCCAGGAACATATACATAAATAAAAATAATAAAAACTAATTTTTACTTAAAAAGAACTCTACGGAGTCTCAAGGTGTCAAAGGACATCACTTGTCATGAGGTGTGAACTATGAGACAAAAATATTGTGTTTTTTTTGCCACCCAGGATAGACTATTAACTCATAAGTAAATCAATCCATTCATCAATAGAGAGTCCTCATTACACAATTGCATCTTAAATATCTCACCTGTTAAAACCTCAAAAGAGTTTTTTAACACCAGCTGGTGGGAGGGACTCTTAAATCACAGCACACACAAACACATGCGCACTAACATACACAAATACATGTGAAATGCATAACTTCCTAGAAAAGCAATCTCATTTATACAGTATAAATAAAAGCAGGCTATCGTCATAAGATAATTTATAAGGAGAAAAGCTATATACATAAAGTTAAAATATGTGAAATTTCTAGTTTTTACTTATTTACTTATTCATTTACCTTTGACACGTGATGTCAAGTAGCCCACACATGGACTTCAAACTTCAGATTCTCTTGCCTCTGTGTACCACCACAACAGCCATACTCATTTCACTTATTTTAAAAATTTGTTATGTTTTTGGATTATTAAAGACAGCAAAAGAAAGTAAATAGAGAAAACTATAGATTATGGTATGATAGAGTAAGACTCTTGAAAGGGATAAAGAAAGATAAACCGTGATAGAAATAAAAACATCAGTGAATCCCAGAGCTTAACTATCTCTTCTGCATTATTTAGTTTGCATCATAATTTTGACACAGCAAATGAATGGAAATTTTAGAATATAAGCCACTTTATTTCTGTGAAACATTGGGTTATAGTAGACAGACACTGGGGAAAAAACTGTCCATGACAAGTGGCCATCCTCAGGCCCCCTCCACAGCATCATGCAGAGCACACACTGACACCAGTCATCATGGTGATCATATAAGGACTTTTCTGACACACAAAGCCTTGCCTCTCATACTTGTATGGTCTGTTACGTGGCTCAAGAAGCCCATTGTGTTTCTTTGCATTCCAGACAGGCTCTTTGAAGCACTTGGGATATATCAGTAGAAAATGGAGGCAAATAAAATAGCTTCTTCACAGAACTTATAACCCACTTGGAAATGGGAGTGAATTAAAAGGAATATTACAAACAACTATCATATCTATAAATAAAATATATAATAATCTATTTCTGTGACTAAAAGATATTTTAGATTTGATATAATTTAATATTATTTTTTATAAGTTAAATTTGATTAGGAGCAGGGAGATATATCTATTTATAAATGAGTAATGAATAAAGCACAAAATATTATAAAAACAATAAAAATTTTCATTTTAAATTACTTCAGGATACACATTGGTATGATATTTTCTATAATATAGCTGAATATTTTATACCAGAAACCTTAATATTTTCTAAATATCAATGTGTTCCTTAGTGTTTAGATAGTTACTTGTCATCGAATATTAACATAATTTGGAAACTGTATACTGAAAGCCTTGTGACATTATTACATAAAATTGTCTTTCTATTAAAACAATTATACAAAGTCTAAATTCTCTGGAGCACGTGGGTTTCATTTGATTAGTTAACCTTCCTATCCCAGTTTCCATGTTTTGTTTGTATATATAATGAGTCTCCATTCCTGAAATATGTCTTCAGGTTCTATAGCTCTGTTTTTCGGTAGACAAGATGGGGGAGAAGAAAGTGTTGTTTCTACATCAAGGAATTAAAAAGCCAGTTATTACAGTTTTATTGAGCAAGAATATCTTATAAAACTTCCATGTAACATAGCCTACTTTGACAGAAATTATGCTTTTAGTGTTTGCAGTTCTCTTAATAAAGGGAGTATTCAGAACCAGCATCTAGGTCAGTGTTCTCAATCTGTGGATCGTGGCCCCCTTGGAGGTTCATTGACCCTTTCACAGGGATCACATAACAGATACCATTTATAACTTTAGTAAAATTGCAGCATGATATTATTGAAATCATTTTATGGTCTGGGATCACCTCAACATGAGAACATGTGTTAAAAGGTCGCAGCATTAGGAAGGTTGAGAATCACTGCTCCTGCTATCAGGATTACTACATTGAGAATTAAAGCACTTGGTTTCACTTCATCTCCTGAGTAACTGATTGGTCCATGTGTAAGGCACTGTTCTGTTCCTCCATTTTCTCAAAATGAGGTCTTTTTAATTGCCTTATAACCAAATAATTATATTTGAAAGGCAACTGGAAAACAAGTAATAAGATAATGTGATTAGCTAGCAAAAGATTGATTAATTACTGTAGGAACCCAAATCTATGTGTTAGAGATACCATGATAAGGGTCTGAAGAGATGGCACAGTGAGGAAGATGCTTGCATGCAAACCTGAGGGCTTGAGTTCAGATCCCCAGAACATATTTATCTCTGGTTATGAACTGCCTGCCCAGTGTATTTCTCTTTTAGTAATATTTTTAGATTTACTTTTGTTGTTTTAAGTCGTGTGTGTATTGTGTGTGCATGTGCGTGTGTCTGCATGTGCACGCATGTGCATGCATGTGGCTATGTGTACATTAGTGCATGTGCCCAGGGAGGCCAGAGATGTTGGATTTCCTGAGCCAGAGTTACAGGCAACTGTGAACATGTTTGCTAGGGACTGAGCTTGTGCTCTCTACAAGAGCAGAACTTGCTCTTAACCACCTAGCCGTCTCTCCAGAGGGACCCCCATCCACTATATTTCACTTATGTGAATAAAACTTGGACTTAAACTCAAAAATCACTTTTTATTGCCTAATACAAGTACATTTTCATTCATTTACTTGAGCTCTGGTCTGCTTTGGCACCAAGTATCTTCTTTCCCCAAAACAGTATTTCATTTTAAAAGTCATCTCTAGTTTCAAATGAGATGCTGATCCTGGGAGGGGCGAAATATACTAGGAAGAATTGGGTTTTTTCTTTCCAAAAAAATATCAACCATTTTTTTATAGTCATAGAAATTATGTAGCTTTCTGAGGTAGGGAAATTTGAACAGTACATCTAAATGATTTTATCATGGAGGTACAAATGTCGTTCCTCCTATGATAGCAGAGGCCGGAGGCTGCCTGTGAATCAATAATAGATTTAATTAAAACGTGAATTGAGACTTCCTTCCTGCCGGAGGTTTGCCTCAGCACTTGAAGATGTTATGCGTCACATCCAATTCTTTGCCAACCACAGAAGAGTTTGAACAAAAACAAAATCTATCTTTTATTGTGTTATCTTCTTTTCAACATCCTTTCCATACTTTCCTTTTGCTGACCAATTCTTTACCGTGCAGTCTTTCTGTGAGGTGATCTTTTCCCACCATCTTCATTCACAGACACATACATATCCAGTTACTACCAGCTGCTACAAAGGCACAACAGGGAAGCAAACAGGCTTCCTTCCCACTGCCATAAGGACCACCACCATCATGCCTGTCCCAGCACAGGGTCAAGTGAGAGGCTCAGGCGAGAAATTCCCTCTCAGTATCTGATGCTGTTTTGTTGTTGTTGTTGTTGTTGTTGCTGCTGGAACTTGTGGGACTACACAAAGACTCTTAAGGGGGCACACTACTCCGGGAAGTTGCTGTGGGAACAGACCAGGTTTCAGTTCAGCTCCTCATGCTCCTATCCCTGGAGACACCTGCAGGCTTTCTTTCCTTGATCAGCTTATTGTGTTTCTTGGAGGGAAATGAATAGGGCTGGCATAGATTAAAATTTGCAATAGCATATTAAAACCTGGAAGATATTTTCTCTGATTGTATTTTATAAACTGTGAAATAATTGCAGATGAACTCAAAGTAGGATTACACTGGGCAAAATTCAGGCATTTCTGTTACCTCTGGTCCACAGATTCCAAAGGATTCAAATATATGTGCTGGAAGAGTATATTCTTTCTTAAGTCTGCACTTGTTCTCAGATGTCAACTATCCTGAAATATATTCAGATACCAAAATCTTCAAATTCTTGTCATGTGTTAAGAGGGTGTGTGGGGGTGTGTCTGTGTTATGGAGAGTACCTGTAGGCAGAAATAAACATGTTTACTGAATTCCCTCAGCTTTATGGAGACTCAACCTGTGACAGAATCAATATTAAGCAGAATGGTTGCCATGTTTCTACTAGATCACAACTACTTTGCTCACCACCTCTTTATTCATGCAAAAAAATTAAAATCAAATCGTGAACTATTTTATACATTAATTTTTGACTTTACCATATCTATCAGCCCTCAAAGGAAAAATTCCAGCTATTCTGCTGTAACACATAACAACCTGAAGAGATTTCCAAGTTCCCAGCAACACCCTCGCCTTGTTAGATGTACTGTGTCCTTTTGTGCTGTTCCTAACTTTTATACTGTAAGTGATGAAGGGGATGGTGTTTGGCAAAAGTCTTTCAAACATTTAATTAATTTGTTCTTTCTGAAGAGAATTATAGTGATGTGATAGCCAAAGGAAGGTGGTGGGGGAAAATGACATCAACGTGTCTTATCACGAGTAAGAGAATTTTTACTCTTACAAGTTAACTAAATTATGTTGCAAACTATTGCCACTGTTTTTGATAATTTAAATAGTGAAATAATAAAAGATTCTGCAATTATGTAGGTTCAGGCTTTTTATGAGACAAATTATGTATGTGTCCTTTACAAATGCTCTGTGAGTATTTGACAAAATGCTACCCTCACCATATTCCGAAACTCTGACCCTCCATTCTTACACTGGATTAAAGAGATGGTTTGAGGACTGGGTTTTCTTTTAGCCATTCTCAACATTCACATCTGCTTTATTATTGTCGGGTTCTCTGGTAGAAAGATCCTCACAGGGGGCACCAATCTGCCAGGTTCTCTGGAATAAAGAGCAGGGGCAGAACTGGAACTGCTGGACTCTCCCTGAGGCTGAGCAGGATGGTGAGTGTAGAATAACCCAGCCTTCCCCCCCTGGGCACCAGGGAGAAACACACACACTGAGTTGGGAGTCTGTCAAAGCAGGGACTTATACAGGGTTATGATGAGGGTGGAATGGGTTGACACAGAGTAAGGAACAAGAGCCAATAATATTCTGCCATGCTAGCAGTGGCTGGGCAGAGGCAGATCTCAGTCAGGTAGCCAGAGACAGGTCTCCAAACTTGAGCTAGGCTCAGGATATTACACTAGGCCTCACCAAACTCAAGTTAGGCTCAGGAAATTACACTGGGCCTCATGCCCATGCCTCATGAGGTCCAACATATTCTATGAGTTAAATAAAGAAAAAAATGTTACAGAGAGTAAGGTGTTCAGAACTTCTTGTTCACACTCTTACTCTTAAAAATCTTTTACAGTTTTCATTCATATTGCGTGGTCCTTAAAAATCCTTACACTGAGTGTAATTTCCTCCACAATGAAGTATTTTGTCTCAGTGGAAAGCTTACTAAAACACAGGATGTTCTAAAGCCGTGGTTCTCAACCTTCTTATGCTGAAGCCCTTTGATACAGTTCCTCATGCTGTGATGATTCTCAACCATGAAATTATTTTGGTTGCTAGTTCAGAACTGTAATTTAGTTACCGTTATGAATTGTAATGTAAATATGTTTGGAAATAGAAGTTTGCCAAGGGGGTTGTGACCCATAGGTTAAGAACCACTGCTCTAAGTGAGGGAGCACATTTTATTTTGCAGGGACACTCATAAGCTAAGGAAAAAAATAACTCAAAAAATTCCAGAAAGACATTCAATTTACCAGATTCACTAGTTCCCATCCCCCCAAACACCTGCAAGCAGTAGGGATTGCTAAGAGATACTCTCACACCAGCTGAGCTGCCTGGGAACAGCTCATACTAAATGGGTTACCTGGAAAAGATACTGTCCAACCTGTTGAGCTGCCTACAGACTGTGCAGTGTGCTCCAGGATTCCAGTTTTTGTGAAATGTCACATGGACTGAGGTGGGATTTTGGTGATGTAATTGTTTTTGAGTCATTTCTGCTACTAAAAAGTAACTATTCATCCGTATTCCTGTAAACAACCCAACATAAATTTGGTTCACCAAATTTGACTTTGATGGTATCCTCATTTTTGTTTTCCTTCACTCTTTTGCTAGTGATTACGACTACTCTCTTGCTGCCAGTAAGTCCCTCATCATTTGATGATATTGGAACCCAAATTTTCATCCTTACAATGTGAAACAAAGGCGAGTAGCACTTAATTTGTGCCAGCTGAGATCACTGAGTCATTTTACCATGAGTTCTAAGTCACTTCTAGATAGTACAGACTGTTGCTGTTTGACAACCCATCCCATCCCATGCAATCCAGTCTAATAATTCCCCTTGTAAAATGTTGTCATTGTGTCCATTCTGTTCCTCTGGTGACTATGCTTATGTCTTGTCTCTCTAAATTTATCCATTTCAGAACAGGAAATGATGGTTACAGGTAAGAATTTACTTTGATTTTGAAAAAAAACACACACACACAAATAAATCTAAGAGAGTTGTAATCACAATGTGTGAACAATAAACACTATAATTATTCCAAGAACACTTCAACAGAACATTCATAACAGGATTTGACATATTAGGAGTTCTTCCAATAATTAGCAGCATGACCTAAGGTAACTGGTAACCTCTCTAGTTTCTCTTCCTACAATGTAAAAGATTTGAACCAAATAATTTGAAGATAAGTTTAAACTCCAACAATTTATATTACCTTATGATATGGAATAACAAATAAAAATTCTAGTTTGTTTTTTCTTAATGGGATGTTGTAATTGCTTTTTAATATTATTTTAAAGCTGTTTCTCATTTTGATTCTGCCATTGCTTACTATATATATTTAGGTGTTTTTTGTGTTAGGTGCATATATATTCAAAATTGTTACATAATATTAGTTAATTGCCATTCATATCACCTCCACTGTGTCTGTTTTGACTTAAAGCCTGCCTTGTGTGATGCAAGTATATGAATTTGTGATTTTGAAGTGTTTAAACCTAGCTTTCTCAAGACAGATACAGGTCATACTAATGCCTACAGTTCTTCAGTCTCAACACTAGGTGTTTGTTGTGTGGCAGGTCCAACTTCTAATTCATAGCTGAATGACTTAGTTGCCATGCCATGTCAGTAAAAATATCCAGAACAATCTCTATGGGATTGTCAGTCATTCAATCAAATCCCTCCTTTTCATTCATGGGGAAATAGTGATTAGAAAGGCCAAGTGGCTCCTTGAGAATAGTATTTCAGTTAAATGTAGTCAGAGACTGCGCTTCCATTTCCCGGCTGCCCAGACCCAAATAATCATGCAGAGGGTTATATTAATTATAAACTGTTTGGCCTATTAACTCAGGATTATTATTAAGTATCTCTTACAATTTATATTAATCTATAATTCTTATCTATGTTTAGCTACATGGCTTGGTACCTTTTATCAGTGAGGCATTCTCATCTT
>LOJH01040241.1:0-14660 GCA_001685095.1 Ellobius talpinus | reverse complement strand
TTGCAGAGATTTTAAGCCTGTAGTGCTGTAGTCTAGATCTGAAGTGTCCCCTCAGGCCTGCGCACTTGAAGTGAGCCCTCCTGAGGTCACTGGGCATGCCCTCAAAGGGCCTGTTGGGGCCTTGACCTCTTCCTCCCTCTCCCTGATGACCATGAGGTGAAGAGACCTCTGCCATGTTCTCCCTCCTTAGAATGTACATGGCCCAGAGGACCAAGCAACCCCAGGCTCCTCTGAGCTGCCCATCTCAGTTGTGTGCTCACAGTAACAGCATACTAACAATGAGAGTGTGTTCTTACAGCAGGGTCTTATCTAAAACAAAGGTTTTTAATTGTGTTCAAGTTCATTTTACCAAACTTTCTTTTGTGCTTTCAGCATATCCAGCTGTTCTAGATCTCAGAAATTGTCTACCTTTTTCCCTAACAGTTTGAGTTCCTGTTCTACATGTAAGCTTGTGATCCATTTTAAATTAATATCTCCATAAATAAGGCTTGGTCACAGCTGTTTTGTAATTGATGAATATGAGTGTTTTGCGTGCATGTCTTTACATCATGTACATGCTTAGTGCCTGCAGAGGCCAAAAGGCATCGGATCCTCCCTAGAACTGGAGTTAGGGTTGTGATTCACCATGTGGGTGCTGAGAACTGAACCCCGGTCCTTTGGAGGAATAGCCTCCTTTGGAGGAGTAGCCAGGCTGGTGCTCTTCGCTGCCCAGCCCTCTCCAGCCCCCACAGCTGTCTTTTTGTTATTGGTGTTTAGGGTTTTTGTTGTTTATAGGCTCAGGCTGGCCTCAAATTCATAAACTTGCTTTCTCTGGCTCACCCCACCTCATTCCTTGTTTGGCCTAAGGATGTCTGTTTGTTGAAAAGGCATCTCTGCCTCTGTTGGGTGTATTTGTGGGGGGGGACTGTTTCTGAGTTGTCTACTATATCACATTAGAGTGGACATAGCATATCCACTATACTCTGGATCACTGAAGTTGGACCCACGTTTCCCTTTTTTCCCCCCTTAATTTTCTCTTAGGGTCCCAGGCTGGGTGTGATGGTGTGCCTTAAATCCTAGCACTCAGAGGCAGGCGGTCCTTTGAGTTCAAGGCCCGCCTGGTCTACAGGAGGAATTCCAAGACGAAACCTATTTTAACAACACCCCCCAAGGGGTGGGGGGTGTCTCAGTCTGTGGGCCAAACTGACTTCACAGTGCCCCTGCCTCAGCCTACCAAGTGCTAGATTTATAAGCATGGGATATCATAGTCGCCTTCTTTTATTTTGCAGAATTTGGGTGTCTTTCACATATAGTCTCAGTGCAGTGCCTGGGCTGTATCTTGTCTCACTGCTCGACCTAAGCTGCAACACAAAGCAATCCTCCTGAGGCTCCAAGTGCTGGGATGACGCCAGGGGCTATCCCATGCATGGCTCAAAATTGCTTAGGGTATACATTTTCGTACAAAGTTTAGATAATCTTGTTTACATCTTTCTTGGATTTCGGTAGGAACTGTTAAGCCTGTATGTTGTCAATGTGGAAAGAGCTGACATCTTTTCATGTTGTGCCTTCTAGTCCATGAACATAGTATGTCTATGTAAACATTTTCATTTGTAGACTTCAGCAGTTTACTTTTTTTTAAGGTTTAAACTTAAAACAGTTGTACTGTGTTTTTTGTATCCATAATGTTCGTTGGTATTAGGGAGAAAGAGATTTTTATTTATACTGTGTCATGAGGTCTTGGACTATTAATATTAAGGTAGGTATTTATCACCCACCACCCACCTAGACTTCCTTACAGTTTGCTAGTATTCATAGATAACCATGTCCTCAACTAATACTTGAATCCTCCTTTCAGGGCTTCTGACCTAGTAACATTAGACATTAGGATTTTCAGAAAAGGTCTCACTGTGTAAACCTGGCTGGTCTGGAACTCAGTATGTTGATCAGATTGGCCTTGGACTCAGAGATAGGTCTGCCTCCTAAGTGCTGGGATTAAAGGTGGGCGCCATCATACCCAGCAGACATCAAAACTTTTAAAAACTGTGTGTCCTGAACATGAGAGCCAAGTTCCAGGACCCTCTCCTCCCCGCTCCCTGATATATGTAAAGCATGCCTTGCATTTGGTGACATGTCATGCTGCCCGCTGGCGTGAGTGATGCACTGATCTCTGCAGTGGAGGATGACAAGGCCTTTGGTTTGGTTTTTCATGTAGCCCGATGCACTGCCTCCTCCCGGTGCCCATAAGACAACATGGCTGTGGTGGATAGTCAGTTTAATGAAAAAACAGTTCTGTATAAAAAGGTAACTTTGTGTGTCATTTAAGTGTCCTCATTTCTGAGGAGTCATCATATTGAGTAGTCTTGAATGTCTGTCTTGCCCATGGCACAGGTTGTCTAGATGCCCACTGGCTGTCACAACAGGGCAGGGCCTGCCCATAAAAAGGTATGTGCCTTTAGGAGGGAGCACTAGTCTTTCACATAGTAACGGGCAGAGAGGCTGCCAAAATTAGACTAAAAATAACTGTTGCAAAAATGAACGTCAGCTCAGAGCTGTTTGAGGGAGGCAAAGCCTTCTTTTAGCCCTTTGTTCAGCCTGTGGCCTCAGTGGAGGGCCTAGCATCAACTTTCTGGCATATTAGGGGCCAGCCCTGCCAGTAGTACAAGTCTGCATCAGTGAACTGGAAACAGCTGGAAGGGGAAGGAGCGTGTGCTTGTGTGAAGTCCTCATTACACTACCAGTTGGCACGGGTCTGTGACTGTGTCCCACAGCAAGGTGCTCAACTCAGTGTGCAGGGCACAGAGCTCAGTCCAGGTGCTTTCCCCAGTACCAGGGGGCAATAGAGCCTTAGGTAAGCTAGGGCTGCGGGCCGCTGCCCCAAAAGTTGAGTGGGCCACAAGCAGTCCCCAGCACCTGGCACTCTGCCCTCACATAAGACAAGCAGAGCTGCCTGAAGCCCTTAGGTGGAGCTTTCCCAGAGTACACACTAGTTCCAGTCCATCAGTCTCCAGCTTCTGGGGCAACCTGGTAGGTACTGACATCTGAGGGGCCACGATCCTGTTGTCATGCCCCTCAGCCTGCCAGAACCACCCCCAGAGTCTGGGGACGGAGATGCCTAGAACTACTCCACATGCTCTCAGGGTTGCTGCTGATAGGAGTGGAGTCCCTGGAGAAACTCCACCCAGAGGACAGCGTGAGCTGCACCAATGCCTGGCACTTAGGTAGCCTGTTTCTTCTCTTGTACCCTGCAGCTGCTGGCCACATCTGAATCTCTACAGAACAGGCCAAGGCCAGTCTCCTGATCTAAGGATTGGTAGACAGAGGCCTAGACCCAGCTGTGGGTAGTGCCAGTCTGTTCACTTCCTGCTCTGGCCTTGGCCCTTGTCTGGACCCACTTCTTGCTTATGGTTCTGCTCCAGCCGTGACAGGAAACACAGTCTCCCTCACTAAAACCCAGGGGGCCTGTTCTACCTGTTGCCTCAGGCTGAAAGAAGCAAAGCCAGAGAGAAATCAGGACTGGAGCAGAGAACCACTTAGAGGTGGGTGGGAAAGTGGGTGTGGAATGGTAGTTAGGAGTGACCCACAGGTCAAAGTCATCAGCACCGGGTACGGGGGTGCCCCACATGGGCCTGTAGTGCTTCCCGGATACCCCGCTGCCAGTCCCGTGCCAGCTGCACTGGTGTCAGGGAGGCCTGTGAACAAGGATGCTGAGTCAGTCTTTCTCTCCAGCTACTCCCCCTGACCTCAGCACAGGTCCCTGCCTGGCACTCACCACATTCTTCATGCCCAACTTGGCTCCATAGAGCAGCAGCAGCTTCGTAGCTTTGTGGTGCCCATAGCGCACAGCCTCATGGAGTGCTGTGTCCCCTTCCTGTGGAGAGACCAGTCGGTCACTGCCATAGGCCCAATGCTGACACAGATGGCCTCCGGCCTGCCCCAAGCTGCTCACAAACACCCACCTTATCCTGTGCATTGATGTGGGCGCCACACTCAATGAGGTGCTCCAGGCAGTCAGTGTGGCCTGTGCGCACTGCTACATGGAGAGGGGTGCTCCAGATCTAGGGAGAAGTGGGGTGCAGTGCTGGATCTGGGCTGGCCATTCCACCCAACTCAAAAGGGCTGTGCCTTCTTTCAAGGGGAACATCTGTTCCCTGTATGCTATGTCTGTCCTTAACAGATTACCACCCAAAGCAGGCAGTGGTCCCTTACCTTGTCCTGTGCATTGACCCGAGCTCCCTGGTTAAGCAGCAGCTTGAGAATGTCCAGGTGTCCTCCACGGCAGGCCCAGAATACAGGCGTCCTGTCCAGCTGCACACAAAGCACCAAGGTGTTCTGACCCGCTGGGTTGCAAGGCCTAACTAGAGCCTCCACATTCCCTGCCCCTTGTTTCTCACCAAGTCCTGTGCCTCTATAGCAGCCCCTGCTGCCAGCAGCTTGTTCACCAGCTGTCTGTGGCCCTTCAGACAGGCCCAGTGCAAGGCTGTGCGGTGGAGCTGGGAGGAGAAACAAAATTAGGCCAGGAGAGCAGAGCTACTCCTTAGAGCCACCCACCCCCACCTCTTCTGTTCCTAGAACAGGTCAGAGTTACCCAGTGTCCCAGGTGAGGACTAGAATGTACAAGATGGCACATCCAGGTGTCAGAAATGGCAATCACCCACCCTCCCTACCTTGTCATGGGCATTGGGGTCCCCTCCATCTGTCAGGTACTTGTCAATCAGGGCTTCCTGATTCTCGGCAGCTGCCTTGAGGAACATGTCCAGGTCCACAGGCTCCAGTGGGCCCTGGGGCTGCGGCTGGGCGAGCAGAACAAGGTGGAACTAAGTTAATCCCCTGGCCCTCAGGCACCTGTCAGTTCTGCTTTACCATTCTGGCCCAATGCACCAATTCTCGGGGGATAAAGAATGGGAAATGGGTGTTATGCACTGATTGTTCCCATACACTGGTTCATATGCTGAATCTTTTTTGAGAATAATGGTCATTGCATTTGATATTATGTTAGAGTAGGGTAGACCCCTTTCCTGTATGACTGATGTCCTTATGTCAAGGACATTGGATACAGGCAGGCACACAGCATGAGCAAAAGGTAGAGACGGGTCGTGTGTCACAGACCAGGAGGCACTAGTGCCAGCAGCCCTGAGAAGCTGAGCAGGTGAGTGGATGCTGAAGAATAGCCCTGCAGACTACACACATCTACCTCCGAACAAACTGGAATGGCTTGTTTGTGTGGCTAAGTCCTCAGTGGCCAGCACTTGGTTACAGCTAGCTGCCTATGAGGCATAATTTGGCCGGATCTAGAGTCATCTAGGAGACAAGCCCGTGGGCACATGCATGAGATTATCTAGGTTAGGCCAGCTGCTGCAAACCACTCTAAATGTGGGTAGAACCTTTTGATGGGCTGGGGTCCTAGGCTGAGGAAAAGGAGAGAGCAAACTCAAGGAAATGAGCATTGGGACTGGAGAGTTGGCTCAGCAGTTAAGAGCATTTGTTGCTCTTGCAGAGGATTCAGGTCCAATTCCTAGCACCTACATGTTGCTTCCCAACCATCTGTACAGAGCATATGATGCTCTCCTCTGACCACCAGGCATGTACACAGTGCACATATGTACATACAGGCAAGCACTGGTACACAGTCAGTCTCTGTCTGTCTGTCTGTCTCTCTCTCTCTCTGTCACAGCTCCCTCAAGCTCCTGCTGCCATGCTTTCCCCACAGCAGTGAGACAGTTAACTATACTCTGGAGCATTGAGCCAAAATAACCCTTAAGTTGCCAGGTGTTTTGTCACAAGAAGCTAAGGTGCTAACACATTGCCCTATGGAAGGGACAGAAGGCTCCGCAAGCATTCCATGCAGCTCCCCATGCACTGACTAAGTAGCTGCAGCCCCTAGATCATTCTTCCCAGGCCCCCAAGACAGGAGGCCATCTCTGCCTCTGGAACACCAGCCTTCCTCACTCACCTCAACCACAGGCTCAGGTTCCCTGGGGGGGACTTTGTGTCTCAGTCGCTTTTCTCTTCGTCTTTGAAGCAAGTTTTCCAAGTCTTTCATATTGTCCAAAGTCAGTCTGGAGCTGTTAAATCTTTCCAGCTAGGGCAGAAGACATGCCCAAGCCAGCCATCAGTCAGTCATTAGGTAGGGTCTCAGGGCAGGCTCCTGGCTAAGACTAATCCACTCTAGCTAGCTGACAGTGGCCATGGGCTCTAGGTCCTCGTTGCTCATAGTTACCCACACTGCCCAACCCCTTTCCAAGGCACTTACTTTCTTTTTCTTCTCTTCCTCCAACTTCAGTTTCTCCCGGGCCATGGCTTCTTGGGGTCCCAGCCTCCAGTCACTAGGCCAGCCTCCAGGATCGGGAACTCTATGTCCAAACTCCAACACTTTCCTATCAGCTCTTTCTCCACTTACCTGCAGGACAGGTGGAATAGATTAAGGAACGGGACCGTTGGAGGGATGCTTGGGAATCAGTTGTGGGGCACAGCAGGATGGCTGAGATCCGACATACAAAGGTCAGTTTTGAACTGGGGAGTTAGCCTGACTCTTCCTGTTGAACATTTCCTGGTAGGCTGCAATGCTGGTGCACACAAGCACACATACCCCATCTACAGTTTTTACCAACTGTGGTAATGGCCAAGGCCAGGGGATTTGCTGTGAGCTATCAGCAAATCACAGAGTGAAGGGAAGCTGGTGTCTGTCTATATTGGGTTCATGCCTGGGAGCTCAGACAGATGACACCTTAGCTTCCACCCTGGGCTTCTCTGCCTCGATTCCTATGGCATGCCATACTGCCACCTGACCCAAGCTTAGAGAAGAGAAGCTCCTTGGCCAAACTCCAAATCCCTGCTTTCAACCCTTGGGTCTTAGAGAGACTATGTTTCTGTCTCTGTAAAATGGGCTCAAACCATCCCCGAGAGCTGGTAACAGCTGATACCCAGCCAGTCCCTTAGCCATCCAGGGAGCTGGAGAGCAGGGAGGAAGGTGCAGGCTGCGGGTGAGAGTGCTGCAGAGAGGAACGGAAGATCCCAGGCTTCTGGCCAAATGGCCAGGCTTCCCTCTGACTCAGCAGCTTTAACAACCTCCTATCTCCTGGAGTGGGCTTTGCGGTCCACCTCCCAGGAGCCAGCTGGGGCCACTGAGCCACAGTGAGCTATACGTGCCTCATGTCCTCCATGCTCTGCCACCCAAATTTTGACACTGCATCACTTTCTCTCACTGCTCATGGAACACGACAAATAGCACCCTAAAATGCCAGACCCTCTAGAACATTCCAACCAGATGATACAGCTATATCCGTGGCTTCCAGAGTAACTCACCACTTCCCGGTTCTTTTCCACCATCCAGACAAAGGCACACCTACAAAACTTGGGGGTGCAAGTCTGTGACCGAGTGCTAACCTCACATATGTGAAGCCCCAAGATGAACCCCCAGTACCACACTCACCAAAAACAAAGACTCAATAACACGATTTTCCCATCTACTATTGCCCAGCTTCTTTCTCATTTGTCTTCTCTTGATACCACTAACATGAGATGGGCGGGAAAGAACCATGCTGCCTGCCCTCAGCCAGACTTCGTTACTCTGGCCATAAACTCTGGCTACCTGCACCCTGTTTGAGTTACTGGTGAGGACCAGTAACCCGCCTTGCGTCCTTACCAACTGCTGAATGCTGATGAAGTCCATGGTCCCCCCCTTGCTCTCCACACGCCCAGTGAAGGGAGCAGAGCACTCAGCCCTTTTATGGGAGCGCTCTCTCTTGTGGGTGGGGAAGGACAGAGCTTGTGCCCAGGCCAGATGACTCTGGGGCCCTGTCACACTAACCAAAATATAGTCTGGGAACATGGCCCACTGAGGGCAGGAAAAGGGGCTGTTGGAGCTGAGTCGGCAACCTACTCAGACACCCACTACCTGCCACACACCCCATCTACCAGAGAGTCATTTTACCACCACATGGGCTGGGATGCCTGGGCCAGGCCCAGGGGAAACATTTCTTACTCTTCTGAGTTCAGAGCCCACTGGTGGGACCCAGCCTCACAATGGAGATTGGGCTGCCTGTGCCACTGCCAAGACCAGCTTAGACCCCGGCACAAGGCAGGAATCCAGAGGACCTCAGGAAGGACAACAGAAGAGGCTGACCTAATGCCTTGGGAATTCTCCTGGACCTACATGATGAAACTAGGTTTCTCTGGCTAGTTTCAAGGCTGCCCTTCCCTCCCAGATTTGTCCCTCAGCACATGGTGTCCTGCCCCAGCCTGTTATCAGTCCTTATAGGGCTGAAGAAGCCTTCTAGGTCCACACCAGATACTCTCTGGGCAGGAAGCATGCCCTTCAATAGGGCAAGGGAGACCCGCTCCAAGTCCCGGGCTGTAGCAATGATCATGACAGCCAGCCACAAAGCAAACTGTCTTCAGCCAACAAAAATCAAATTCCTAATTCTTCAGAAGCCAGAAATGCTTTTCACTCTGCTGTGCCCCAAATTCCAACTTGACCTTTGCAAGGAAATCAGATACCCAGTAAACAAGACTCCAGCATGAAAGCAACATGAACAGGGAGAACCAAATAAGCACAAGGAGAAATGTGGCTGAAAGAGGACCAGAGACCACAGAGAGTTACCAGAGGGCCTGTTGTCCATGTTGGCCTCATGAATTTAAGAGAACTTAAGGAAATGCAACTTTTTTGTTTGTTTTTTTGTTTTTCAAGACAGGGTTTCTCTGTAGCTTTGGAGCCTATCCTAGAACTAGCTCTTGTAGACCAGGCTGGTTTCAAACGCACAAAGATCTGCCTGTCTCTGCCTCCCGAGTGCTGGGATTAAAGGCATGTGGTGAAATGCAACTTCTTAAAGAAGCCCGGGTCTTTCGGTTTTTGTGTTCCCTTGTGAGGAGGGAAGCAGTTACTCCGTGGGAAAGGAGGCCGACAAGAAAGTCGGACTAGCTCTGCCTCCACTGTCCCGTGTCTGATGAAGCTGGGCACAGTTGAGCATTATTCTAGTACTTGGGTGGGTTTGGTGGAGCATACCCTCAATCCCAGCACTTGGGGGCAGAGACAGGAGGATCTGTGTCCAAGACCAGCCTAGTCTACAGAGTCAGTTCCAGGAGGCCAGGATTACGTAGAAAGACCTGTCTCAAACAGACAAACAAAGAATAAACAAAATGCCTCGCACTGAGATGGCTGAAGAAAGACGGCCTTGGGTTTAAAGTTTTGCAGTGGCTCAGATACCTGTATCCAAACCAAAAAAAAATTTTTTTAAGGAAAATGCTAGTTTTTACCACACAGAGGTAACAGGTATTACATCTCTAGGTTAAAAAAAAATCACTATTTTTAAAAACAAAACTAAAGACCTATTTGATTATTCTTGCTTTTGTGGCCCAGGGAAACCACATCTTCCCAGCTCTACCTCGTGTCTACACGGCACATATCATCTGAAAAGTGTCACACTGTGGGCACCACGTGGCCCTCTTGCCACACTGCTACCTCTACATTCAAGTGATGTGCCGAGCCTGACCCCTTCCTGCCAGGGAGCAGGTCAGTTGTGTCTTTTCTCTCTCAGTAGGTCAGGTCTTGCGCTCTTCCCTTCTCTCCCTTCTGTCTATCTCTGTCTCTCTCACAGTCTCACACTGTAGCTCAGGCTAGCCTCAAGCTTGTAATTCTGCCTAAGCTCCTGAGTCCTGGGATTACGTGTTAGCTGCCATGCTAGGCGCTCTCTTTTTAAATATACACTATATTTTAATGCATCTCTTATTCTGTCAGGGCTGGGGAACCCAGGGCCTTCGGCCCTAATGCACAGTTTGTAAATGAGTCTACAAATAGACACCTTTATAATCAAGAATGAATCTTCCTATGTTGCTACAAAGAAGTCAAAATTATTGGCTCTGCTCACTTAAAGAGGTATTGCTAAATTGCTGTCTATGGTGTGTGCGCCAGTTTCCATGACCAGAAGCCAAACAACTTAAGGCAAGTGATAGTGCAAAAGAAAATTTTAATATACATATATAAAGCATATTTCATACACATTTCTCTCTATATATACATATAACCAAAGCAAAGGCTCGATACTCAAAGTTCCTGTGAATCAATAAAAACATGGCAATATATGTGGTATATACATAACTATAATCCCAACACTCAAGATGTTGGGGCCAGAGAATGGCTCCAGGTTGAAAGAAGGCTAGCCTAGACTACACAGCAAGAACAAAACCATGTCAAAGAGGAAGCTCAGGGACAGGTGTGCAGTCTCACTAGTAAACAGTGCAGACCAAACAAAAAAGCAATTATAATTACATGGGTTTTTGGAGACAAGAGTTTTTATAGCTCTGGCTGGCCTAGAGCTCCAAGGGATCTTCCTGCCTTGGGTGCCATGACTAAAAGTGTGTGCAACCACACCTGGCACAGCTACACTCTGTACAAACCGGACTTCTAGAACTGCAATTCTGGAATAAAAGCCAGTATCAGCCAGACTTTGGGACTGGCCACTGTTTCTCCACATTGTGTTAGGGACTGAATGGTAGGGCTTTTGTATGTCAGGTGAGCGCTCCACTACTGAGCGATAGCCCCCCTTTTTACCTTCTGAGATGGGGTCTACACTGCCCAGGCTGGCCTCAGCCTCTTGAGCAGCTGATAGGTCAGGCCTTCACTGCCGGGCCAGGCCCAGCAGTGAGCACTTCCCCATGCTGCTTGTAGTGCCGCACGCGTACTCACTGGAGAGCACAGACCTCCTCAGACCTCGAGGAACCCCGAGGTAGACCTATTCTAGTCACTTCCATCTCACAAACAGGGAGGCTGAGGAACAGGCAGGTAAAAAGAGAAAACTGCACCAAGCTCATTTGGCCAGAAAGCAGCTGCTGTTAGACACTGTATTTTCTTCTAATACTTCAAAGTTTGGCATTTTTATATTTAGGACTCTATCTGGTAATTTATCTTTGTCTGTGGAATGATGTCAAGATATAAGCTTTATTTCCATCCAAATGGATAACTGTTTCTACAAGGACTAACTTATATAATCACCTGTCAGGCTCACAGCGTCAGCCCTCCCAAGCCTTCCTACTGGCTCCCACACCGGCTAGACAGGGGCTCTTCCGGACAGTCTGGCCCTGGTCCCATCAGGCAGCATGATGCTAAGCAAGGCAGGGTGTGGAGAGCTCTCTGTGTACCCTTCAAGGGCAGCCAGAGACGGGAGGTGGAGCCTCAGCTGGCCAGCAGGTCCCACAGGCCACTGTTGCAGGGCAGCAGGTCACATGCTAGGCGAGCTTTGCAATCCCTGACAGCCTTCAGGGCTGGGCTGTGTTGTAACAGGAGGGAGCAGATGTCCTCGTGACCCTTCTGGGCAGCCTGTGGAGAGAGAGGCCTGAATCAAAACATGCTCCCGAGCTGGGCCCTGCACTTTCTTCCTTCCCTTTCAGGGGACCTGCTGAAGAATGTGTCCTGGAAACAGGCGCCTCCTATGTCTAAGCAGGCAAAAGTTCCCCCCAAAATGCCATGCCTTATACACAGATTTGCGAAGCACCTGGGCAGTCTGGGCAGCTAGTCATCGTTAGTTCTGGTTCTAGTTCAGCTGCTCTGGAACTTTCTGTGTGGACCGGACTAGTCTTGAACTTCTGGCAGTCCTCCTCCACCTTCCAAGTGCTGGAGTTACAGCTACTGAGCAGCCATGTTTGGGCTTTTGTGCATGTCGGGCAAGCAATCCGCCACTGAGCTACAGCCCCGATTTTTATCATTTGAGTCAAGGTTGCTCCTGTTTATGTCTTGTTTTTTAAAGATAGTCTCACTATGTAGCCCTGGCTGACCTGAACTTCACTATGTTCACTATGTATATCAGGCTATATGTATTTACTGCTATCTGCCTGCCTGTGCCTCTTGAATGCTGGAATTAAAGGTGTGTGTGTGCCATCATGCCTGATCTTTCTTTCTTTTCTTTCTTTCTTTCTTTCTTTTTTGTGGCTTTTTGAGACAGTGTCTCACTGTGTTGCTCAAGCTAGCCTCAAACTCACAATTCTCCTGTCTTGGCCTCCTGGGGTGCTTTTCCACCCACCTCACCCCTGCCCCCCAGCTTAGCCTGAAATATATATATATTTGCCCAGTAATCATTCTGGTCTTTATTTAGCTGTCCCACAGTTGCCCATAACCCCACCACTGAAGTGAGTGCAGACAAGAGGCTCTCTGGGGCTTGTTGGCTTCCAGCCTAGCTGAGAAAATTGAGCCCCATGTTCAGGAAGAGACGCCTATCTCAAAGGAAAAGGCAGGGGCTGACAGAGCAGAACACCCAGTGCTGACTTCTGGTCCCTGTACAGGCACAGGCACGTGCATCTGCATGCGGATGTGTGTGTACATTCACAGATATGTGTACACAAAGAAATCATGTTTTAAATTATGTGCATGTGGAGGGGGTATATGTAGATGTGTGCAGATGCCTGCAAAAGTCAAAAGAGGGCAGCAGATTTCCTGGCTGGAGTTACAGGGTGTTGTGAGCTGGGAACTGAACTTAAATCCTCAGCAAGAACAGTATACACTCCTGGGCTGGAGAGATGGCTCAGAGGTTAAGCCCACTGGCTGCTCTTCCAGAGGTCCTGAGTTCAATTCCTAGCAACCACATGGTGGCTCACAGCCATCTATATTGAGATCTAGTGTCCTCTTCTGGTGTGCAGGCAGAACACTGTATACATAATAAATAAATCTTATATTTTTTTTATTATTTTTTAGAGGCAGGGTTTCCCTGTAGCTTTGGAGCCTGTCCTGGAACTCGCTCTTGTAGACAAGGCTGGCCTTCAATTCACAGAGATCCACCTGCCTCTGCTTCTCAAGTGCTGGGATTAAAGGCATACGCCACTACCACTCGGCATAAATAAATCTTAAAAAAAAAGAATAGTACAAATTCTTAACCACTGAGACACCCCTTTAGTCTCCACAAATTAGTAAATTAAGTTTTTTTTTCTAAAAACAGGGTTTCTCTTTGTAACAGCCCAGGCTGTCTGTAACTTGCCCTGTAGACCAGGCTGGCCCCAAACTCACAGATATCTGCCTGCCTCCTGAGTGCTGGGATTAAAGGCATGCGCCGCTATTAGGAAGTATTTTTAAAAAACAAAAGACTCGAGCTTCTACGCCTGTCAAGGATTTAACAAAACCCAACATGCAGCTGTTCACTCCACACCTGTGGTGTGTCCAAAGGCTGCACACTCCACAGAAGCCAGCCCCAGCTGCTGCCTCTGGTGAGCCAGACCTCAAAGAGAATCTTGAGATGAACAGGTGTCTAAATAAGGTTTCTAGTGCTACGATAAAACTCCATGACCAAATGTGTCTTGGGGAGGAAAGGCTTTATTCCGGTGCTGGTTGTTGCTCATCATGAAGGGAAGTTGGGGCAGGGACCTGGAGGCAGAAACTGAAGCAGAAGCTATGGAGGTATGCTGCTTACTGACTTGCTCCTCATGGCTTGCTCAGCCTGCTTGCTTCTTCTCCTTCTCCCTCTCCCCCTCCTTCTCCTCCTTCTCCTTCTTCTTCGTCAAAGCAAGGTTTCTTTGTGTAACCCTGACCATCCTGGAACTCGCTCTACAGACCAGGCTGGCCTCAAACTCAGAGACCCACCTGCTTCTGCCTCCCAAGTGCTTGATTTAAACGCATGCACTTCCACGTGTGGCTTTTTAAAATATGTCTTTACTTTTTATTTTATGTGTGTGTATTTTGCTTGCAGCTAGAGAGTCAGATTCAATCGAACTAGAGTCACAGATGGTTTGGGCCACCCTGTGGGTACTGGGAATTGAACCTGGGTCCTCTGTAAGAGCATCCAGTGTTCTTAACTACTGAATTATCTCTCCAGCCCCTGGCCTGCTTTCTTATACTACCCAAGACAACCTGCCCAGGGATGGCCTGGCCCTGGTGAGGTGAGCCCTTTAGTGAGGTGAGCCCAACTGCATCAATCATTCATCAAGAAAATGCACTACAGACTTGCCCACACCTTGATCTTATGCAGGCATTTCCTCAGCTGACAGCCACTCTTCCCAAGTGAGTCTCATTCATGTCAAGCTAACAAAACTAACCAACATGCCAGGAGCCAGGAAGCCAAGGGCAGGGCACAAACAGCTGAGCATGTCTGGGGACCAGGAAGGTTCTACAGAATTGCTATATACACTATAGTCCAGAAAGAAAGGTAGAAATACAGCCTATGACAACTGGGAGGGGGAAAAGCTGGATGGGTGGGGGCAGGCTTAGGATCAATTCTCAGAAGACAAGGGCAGGAGGACTGATTACCACAAGTTCGAGAAGAGCCCGATCTGCTATGGTTCCAGGTTAGCCAATGCCACATAGTCAAACTCTGGTGGGAGGGGGAGAGCAGGAGGGAGAGAGGTAGGAAGGGAGAACCTGGTTCAAGAGAGGAAGGCAGGGGAGTGGAGAGGCTTCCATTTGGGAAGTCCTTTGTGACACACAGAGACAGTGAGTGCAAGAGGATGGAAAAGACAG
This sequence comes from Ellobius talpinus, assembly GCA_001685095.1. Taxonomy (NCBI): domain Eukaryota; kingdom Metazoa; phylum Chordata; class Mammalia; order Rodentia; family Cricetidae; genus Ellobius; species Ellobius talpinus. Next base: position 250 of record LOJH01040241.1, on the reverse strand, counting down.
AGCCTGAGAGCTGAGGACAATACTGAGGCCAGCAGGAGTTGAACCCAGGTGGCTTTATAGGATAGCTCCTTGGACTTGGAAAAAGCAAAACTTGGGAGCGGGGAATCCCATGAAGGTAGGGTTTGATGGGAACTCTTTCAAAGTCACAGTACTGATGGAAAATCAGAGTTGGGGCAAGGAAGGAATCACATCTCTAAGATGCATGCGTGGGTTGAACAAATAGTTCAGTGGTAAAGGACTTGCCCAGCAA
>LOJH01040239.1:3458-14657 GCA_001685095.1 Ellobius talpinus | reverse complement strand
AACCATCTGTAATGAGATCTGGCACCCTCTTCTGGTGGGTGGGCATACATGGAGCCAGAATGTTGAATACATAATAAATAAATAAATAAATCTTTAAAACAAAAACAACAACAACAACAAAAAAGAACTTTCTTTGAAATTTCCTGCCTCATGGAAAAGTCTGCCACATGCTATGGGCCTGTATGCTGAAGATGGATGTTTTGACATTAGAGAAGAACTTTGTGTGACTGTCAAGGCAGTGAGATATCTCTGTACATTCTAGAGTTTTGGGAGTTGTTTATAATACACTTTCTGTTTTTCTTAGGTAATATTACATCCTTCTGGAGTCTTTGATGGAGTTGAAAAATAGTTATAGCTTTCCTTATTTATGATAAAAGATAAAGTAGATATAAATATTGTAACTGTAATTCTTGCTTGATATATGTACTTTTACTATGTTAAAGTTAAAACCTCCCTGTTTATTTAAGCACAAAAGGGAAATGGTGTAGGAAATCCTTCTGTCTTTGTGTTGCTTTTATTGGTTAATAAATAAAGTAGTGGCTTAGCAGAATAGGGCAAGGCAGGAGTTCCAAACAGATAGAGGAGAAGAGAGTAGCAGAGTCAATGAGAAATCATGTAACTACTGCCAGGGACAGACTCTGCCCCTGGAACCTGCCAAAACTTTGCCAGTAGGCCATGACCTCATGGTCATACATGTTTTAAATTGTCCTGTAGAACCTGTTGTACAATCTTTGCAATTCTGTAACCTATGTGACAGAAACAAAGATTTCTAAAGATATTCTTGATTCTCTCAATGTGATTATCGTATTATTCAAACAATTGACCCCAAAGAAAAGGAATATCATATTTGAGGAAAGTAAAGGTAAAAGCTGGAGGGAGTAACTTGTTGCCAAAAAAATAAAAAAAGTCACACATTTCTAACAACATATCAGATCACGTTACTGGATGAAAGAGAAATGGAAATGATGGGGTCATAACTTGACTTAGACTGCTCAAACGAGCATATTCTTAATCCTCTATTTGAACTCTGATTTCACTTCAGGACCTAAAGACAGACTCAAGATCTCTTTATCCCTCTTTCCAATGTGGTCACATGGGATAAATCTCCAGTTCCTCTTTTCCACTTTAAATTTGTTTTTTTGAATTGGTTTATTGAAGGTCATGTTGCTGACTCAACTTAGATACATGTTGGAACATGAAGTACAAAGTTGTATAACAATTTTACTTAGGAAAAGATTATTACACAAAGGTTTAGTACATATCTATCATTTACTGGTAAGGATTCATCACACACACACACATATATATAGAGAGAGAGATGAGAACCATGAGTCTTTAAGTCTACTTAGCCTTTATGTAGATAACTGGATGAGAATTCTTTTGTGGAATTGTAATCTGTTCTATTCGAAAAGGGGCTGTATATATATAATAAAACTTCAATAATCAAGATGAAGTTTTGCCATTTTATATAAGAAAAACAAATAAAGCATCATATTTTCCAGAAGAAACCACATAGCACAAGGATTAATTCTTAGACTTAAGAAAATAAAATATATGCACGTTTAATTACAAAACCACTAACTCGGCATGATACAAGCTTTGAGTTGCTTTCCTGAAGTGGTAATGAGCTTGTTCAACTCATTTGTATAAAGCAGAATATCTGCAGGGATCTAGGTGAAAGAATGATTGTAGACAAAGGGGCAGAATGAAGACCAAAGTAACTTTGTCTAACATAGCAACAGAATCAGGCCACAAAGGGCCTCTACACATGGATGGAAGAACTATCAGTATTCTACTCTGCAATAAAAGACACCATTGACATTCAAGTAGCACATATTCTCAAATGTACATATTCTAAATAAAAAGTGGGTTTTTTTCTACTTTCACAATCTTCCTCCACTCATTTTATGTTTTCAGGGGTTTTTTGTACTTTTTTTTTAACACATCACGGCATCTGTCAAACATTAAAAATCAAAAAGAATTGAAAGTAATAAACTTTAGTATTTTCAAAGGCATCAGTTTTGTGGGTGGGCAAATCTAAAGATTCTAGCACAATTAACATGTGAAATTCTAACAACAATTCCGTAATATACATATTATGACTCATGACATCTAGTATGTTTCTTTAGATTTTTCCATTCCAAAGTATTTACACATGTATGAAGTAGAAGGGAGTAGAGGAGCAGTGCATACTGAGAATCAAAGAATATAATGGTCGATATTTTGATTTGCTTATTCATATTTGCATTTTATATATCAGCATTAATATACTTGTGTCTTCAGCTAAATATGAGATTAATTTTTGCTTGTACATCACAAAATCTTGGAGTGACACCTGTGATCCAGTCATTTTTGCCTCCATAATGTAACTTGAAATAGAATAAAATTTCAAATTTAAATTTTAACTGAGATAGGATATTAATGAGTGGCTCTTTAGGTACTTCTCTCTAATCAAGAAAATTAAAAAAAAACAGCTAATCTTTTTATTAGTGAACATTTACATTTAACCAATGCCCTCCAGCTTGTCACAAGTACTTTAAGCCAAAATCTACTACAAAGATAATTTTTCATTCACCTAAAATTATGTCAGTGGCCTTTGGCACATGAACTGCTGTTGTTAAAGAACTTTGGGCCATTAAAGATGAATTCTGTCTTTTGATAATTCTGGTAGATTTCCTAGAGTAATAGAATGATAGTGGCTTTTCATCTTTCAGATCTTAATCCAAACCATGACCTTCTGTTTCATAGCTAAAATAATTTATTATGTTAAAGCTAATTTTCTCATTCTAGAGAAAAGGAGTTTTAAAAACACTTTACAGTTTTAATGTTTAGGGTCAACTATCAAAATAAAAGAGGACCATAATGTTCTACACCTCAGTATTGTAAAATGACTGTAGGTTTTAATAATATGAGCAAAATTTTTATGTGAAAGTCGTACCCTACTTAGATGCTCAGTCTTTGCATTATTCAAAACCACTGCAAAAACAAAAACAATGAGACTGACATCATTCTGACAGGGGATTTCTGTTTATTTAGCTGAGCAATAAGGTCTCATGCCTGTTTTGAACTTGTGTACTTTCAACAAAGATGTGTTCACAGAAAGAAATCAGTGTCAATGTGTGAATATATAAAGACCACATTATTCTTTACAATTAGTATATTAAGAGCTTGACATGGGGATCATGAGAGAGGGTAGAAGGGGAGGAGGAAAGAAGGGAGGAGAGCAGAGAAAAAGATGCTTAGCTAGATAAAAACAATTAAAAAAGAAATTTTCTCTGAGCCTATGTATAAATAATGATACATAAGACACATCACTTTAGGTCCAAAGGCAAAATAATACATTATAGAATTTCATTTTGAATGCATACATACACGCGTACACACACACACACCACACATATTACAAACTGTAAACTAATGCTGATATATGTAGTGTATATTTGAAGAAGAGTACAATGCCTGACAATGTTCTCACATATATGCACACATACACACACATGCACAGGCACACAACCTCTCTGATTGGCATTTAATCTTAAGGATATACTTCTGTATGCATTCTCACTCACACACACATTTGTTTTCTTTTTTCATTAAATTTACAAATTGGAAGATGTGCTTAGATTTAACAAATGTTCAACTCAGAACATCTTTGAGTACTTTTATGAACCAGAGTTCCATGGAAAGATAGTAGCTTCCCCAAATGTCAGTTAGTAGCAGAGCTAGCTGTGTCTACTGCACACTTCCCTTTCTTTATCCAAAACTTCCACTGCCAATCACTCCAGTTTCATTGATAGGTGAATGCAAGAGAAGGAACAACTTTCCTTTGAAAATTGGTTTTCCCTGGGTACCAAAGTAGGATTGACTAATCCAAACTGTTTAAACATCTGCATTCCTGAAGTAGAGAAATTATTTTTCTTCACCACATGAAAGCATGTCCACATGGAAAAGGTAATCAGCTCCATCTACTCATTTCTGATTCACAGTATTTAATATTTTCCTTTATAGTTAGTGTTCTTGAAGTTAGCTTTTAATTCATTAGTTTATAAGAAGGAATTTATCTAGCCCCAAATATTTGCTCTACTGATATTGTATTTTTAAAATTAAAAAGAATATTTGGAAAATGCTTTCAATTAAACAATACTAAAAAATGAATAGTGTGTACTAATCAGTGGATAAACATAAGCAATAATAATGACAATTAATAAATATGAATATACATATTAAATATAAATGGCACACTTATCAATGCTAATTTGTTTGATTCAAACAATTTGAGATTTGGTCTATAAATCGTTGAAAGAATACAACGCTACAGACAGAAGGATTAGGTATTCAAATCTAACTACAGCTATATAGCAATTTTCAGGCCAGCCCATGTTACATGAGACCCTGCCTCAAAATACTGAAGGAGAAAATAACAAGACAAATAGCATTAGCAAAACAATTTGTGAAAATTCTATTGAATTTTCTTAAAAAAGGAGGCCACACCACTAATATAATGTAGTTAACACGTACCACACTAAAATCTTATCATTAATAACCAAAATAAGGATATATATGTTATTAGTTGATACCCACTAATAACACGATACTTCTGATCACATAGTACAGTTTCAGTCATTTTTAGACTTCCTGCATTATTAGAAGGAAAAATATTATTTATGACAACAAGTATCAAAAAGCAAGTATTTATGGAAATCACATCAGTTACAAGAAGCACAGAACATTTCTAATTGCGTTTCATCCATTAGTCCCTTATCAAAATAAAGACACCTTTCAAACCCTCAATGACTCTCCACTCTCCAGTTAATTAACTCCACTTTACTCAATTCTAGTCACACTGACTGTATTTGCATTCATATTTACAGGATGCATTCATCAGAACTGGGCACACATTTAGAATCACAAGGCAGATGAGGCATTAGATAGGAATATTTTTATTGTTATAACTATTTATGATGCCACAATTGCATTCATATTCCTATAATAATGGGACAGTACCCTCTTCGTGAGTTCCTTCACACATTCTTTACAGGTTTCCACAGGCATAATTGTAAGTTACTGGGATACCTTCCCTTTACATTTTTATAACTAGGAGAACATGTATGTTTTCCCTCCATACTAATAATATAAACCTCATATCAATTCAATCAACAATGGAAGAAAAAAGATTGGAAATGGAAGAAGCTACAAATTAGAGGTCTCAGATCTCCTAGACCTCGAGGTACAGGTGAATGTGACCAAACTGAAGTCTGGTCCTCTGCAGAAGCAGCAAATGCTCTTAACTGAACGCGACAGCTCTCCAGGCCCAGGAAATCTTTCATTTTTAAATTACTGAATTCTGAGAGTTGTTTTTTTTTTAACTTAGCCAATCTATCTGGAGTGATATCTAGAGGAATCTTGTCATAGCAAAACCTACACTAAATTACCTTGAACAAGAATTATAGTTACCTGTCTCATGTGATGGTGTGAGCGCCTCTGATGAGTTGACAGACATTCCATAGAACTAAAGAACTTTCATCTTTGGGGGAAAATTATACCATGATGTTCATTCCCTGACTTGTTTCTAGTTATCAATGCGCCAGATAAAAAGGGACAACTTGACAAGATAATTAGTCAGTTTATAATTAATTGAAAAAGATAAAGACCTTCCATGATCTCAGAGATTTGCAGCCCAAAGACAAATACAATACGACCGTGAGAGCCAAAGTTCCCAGCAATGTGGTCTCATAAGGATTGATAAAGAAGTAAAGCACCATAACCACACCAGCAGTATGAAGAGATCAAGACTCTCAGAATAGTGGCTGTCTGCGTCTGCTGCTGTGTATCAATTAATGATTTCATCTGGAAAACCAGAGGCAAAAGCTGTGTTTCTGTTACTGAACCTGACAAGCTCTAGAATCTCATATTTCAATGTAAAAAGAATAAGAACTGAAAGAAAATTAAATAGATATATCAGAAACTAATAATTATGCCCTAAAAACTACCTATAGAAGGCGAACAAGACACAGTCTGTTGCAGCAAAATTGAGAAGGGTTCAGTAAAGCTTTTGAGGAAAAGACTCCAAGTGCCTTTTATTTAAACAAGGGTATTAGAGCAGAAAGCATGTTCCAAAATCTGGTCTCCCTTACCCAGACACTGAATTCTGCAAGACATACTTTGAGTATACGTAAAGAAGGTGATTTAAAAAAAAGAAGCAAGTCTACATAATGGAGCATGAAAAAGTCAATATGAAATTACTACATTCATAACAGAAAATTGACCTACAAATGACCAACAAAGAGAGAGGAAAATACTCAATATTATGCATAAATTTATTATTCTATGAATTTATTAAAGTAAGTCTAGGTAAAAGAAGGAATAGCAATATCTTCACAAAGGCTGTGATAGATATACATATTTGCCACCTTGACTAGAATGTGGAATGAACTAGTCCAGATATAAAGGGCACACCTGGGCAAGCCCCTTTGCTTGAATTTCTCTAAAGAACCCTGACAAGGGCAAGACTTTAACTAGAAAGTCTAGATTTAAAACCCAGGGATAAAAACATCCCTCAGGCTGAGTAGCCCCAAGCCTAGTCATTTGGCATATCTAATTTTCAGGAAGTATTTGTTTATGTTGGTGTTTGATCATTATATAAAAACTATAAAGGGACATTTTTTTCTTGGTTTTCAGGTCTGTGTCAAAGTTGCTCTGAGTCAGACACTCTAAAGAGGTTTCAGGGGAGACTTTGAGCCCTAAGAAGCAACAACTTGATGCCCATGCTTGTCCCTAAAAAGGGGTAAACTAGTTATGGATAAAAGTTAGTGATTTGAGTTGTTAGTGATCAAAGAGAAGAACTTTGCATAATTTTCATTTACTTTCTCTCCTGTGCACCATTTTCACGTTTCTTCTTTTCCCATGCCCCTCCCTTTCTCCTAGAAGGATTTTTATGATTACATCCAGCCCTCCTCATTTGCCTCTTCTGCCCACAAACCTACAAGGAGCTGAAAGCAGATATTATTTATCCATATTATTTCAGGAACTTTATCATGATAAAGAAATATTACCACAAATTTATTCCTCATATTTTGTACTAGAAAACATTAAAAATCTATGAAGTAACTGTTGACTGAAGCTATAACAGAGATCAGAAAATGGCAAGAACCCTCTCTGCCAACTCGAAATTTTTCATGGTGTTCAGGAGAGTCTCCATATAACTCAAAACCATTGAGATATGGGGATTGTAATAAAACATGTGAGGATCTTATCCTACTAGATGCAATGTGAAATGAAGGGTGTTATCATAGGATAAATTATTAAAGGAGGTACCTAGGGAACAGAGTTTGTTATTGACAAATTCATGCTGAACCCCAAGTATATCATTTTCTACCTGGATCACCATAGTGAAAATTATTATATCACTGTAACTAGTCCTTTTCTTACCTATAAAGATAATTGTGCATATGGACAACTTCTGCTACATACAAGGCATCAGATTACATTTGAGGAAAATAATGATGACTAAAAAGATTTGAAATTATTTAAATCAGGGTTTATGAGTACATTCTTACTTCACTAGCTAAAATATAAAACATATTGATGTTCAATGTCACCCGCATAATTGTAGGATCATTAGATCATAACTAGGCTATTAAATTATTAATATCCACGCCATGATAGGGTAGTCAAAGCCTTGCACAATCAGCTACATATGCACCGATATTTATACACACAAATAAAACTAAATGGACTCAACAGAATATATTTATATATTCATATTATGCATATTATATATATGTATATATGCATTCATGAATGTTTATACATTTATGCATACAATAATAATGAAAGAGGTGGCCATGACTTTGTTCAGGAGTGGTGAAGACATGAGAGGAGCTGTAGGAGGGAGAGGGTAAGTAAAATAATATAAATACAACACTCATTTTGAAATTCTAAAAAAATAAATATAGGGGGATAGAGTATCATTATCACCTGCTAACAGGTAGTTTAATAAAGCACAGAAAGTCACAATTTTTATTTGTTTTCCCTTTAATAAACATAATTCCAGACTTAACTTTGACTTAATTGCGTGTTTTCTTTGGCATCCAGTCCAGAGGCCAAGTTTATCACAAACCTCCAGGGGGAGAGATAACTATCCAGCAGGAAGGAGAACACAAAGAAAACAAGAATGTCCCAGTCTCTTCCTCTCTGACCTCTGTATTGTACCTTACCAAAGTCACTTCTTACTACAATTCAACCAAGGACAAAACAGACAGTTTTTAAAATGTAAAATTAAGATAATAAATGAACAAAAATTGAGTACTCATTATGGATGAAAGAACAATTCAAAATAATCACAGATTAACATTTGCCATCTATCTGCTTTGTAACTATATGGCAATGTACAGAAACACTCTGCTGGAGCAGGATACAAACATAAGAATTTGGGTAGAATGTAAAACGCTTTAATCATGCAGACCTGTTATGCTGATACTTTACTGTTAAACTGATTGTACTAACATAATAAAGGCTATACACAGAAAACACAGAATGATATCCATGCTTGTTGTGGAACAATGGTTTGTATCCTGTCAATTGTATCTTAATAAAATGCTAATTGGCCAGTAGCCAGGCAGGAAGTAGAGGCAGGACAACTAGAATTTTGGGAAAAGGAAAAGCTCTTTTTGCAGTTGTGAACCAGCCTCAGAGGAAGCAAGACGTGACTGCCTCACCAAAAAAGGTACCAAGCCACATAGCTAATACAGACAAGAAACATGGGCTAATGTAAGATATAGGAGTTAATAAGAAGCCTGAGTTACTAGCCCAATCAGTTTATAACTTATGTAAACCTCTGTGTGATTTCTTTGGGACTTAACGACTATGGAAACCAGGCAGGACAGAAACCTCAGACAACACATGCTTATCCTGAGTAATTTTCACAATGTATAGCTGTGTTTGTTTTAACTCTATAATATTAGTTTAAAAAGTCAGTATAGAAGTCTGTAAAGAAAATCAAATACATCTTATGATACATTCTTAGTTTGCAAGATTGTAGAATGAATTGCTGAATGAAAATTGTGATAATCCATCATGACAACATCTAAACAAAACTTGCTTGTGTTTTGCAGGTATGGATACACTGGCTCTAATTCTTAAGGACATTAAATGTGTTTTCTTATTTCACAAAATGAGTAGATTATTAACAAAAAGAAATTATTCCCTAATGTAGGCTAATTTTAGATAAAAGTAAAATCAATATCCTTACAGGAGATAAGAAAATGTGTAGGCTCTATGAGAAGGCACAGTAGGTAAAAACACTTATTAAAACACTGATGATCTCATTCAATCCTGGGACTTCAGTAACTTGTCTTAGTGCAGCCACACGTATATCAGGTCACACACATGCCCACACATATGTACATTTTCATACATATAAGTAAATCCTATAAATGGAATAAATGTTTTTATTGATTGTTGGCAATAATGTATAGTGCCAATTTAAAAAAAGCAGAAGCATTTTAAAATGTCAAGAAACCCAATCGCAACATAATATGTGTTGTGCTGCCATGGAGTATATAATCTGTAGCAATTCTGTACCTGGTGAATTTGAATGAAGTACAGCTAGACTTTCTTTTATGTTTATTCTTCAGATGGATGATTTTTACCCCTAACATGTTATTAAAGCCTTTTCTGGAGTCACAAATGGATTTGAAGCAAAGAGCATATTGACTAAAATGTAATTTCTATTATTACAATAATTGGTGTTTTGCCTTCAAGTGCTAAGTACTTGGTGACAAGCAACTGACATATAGTTGACTTCAGTGTTCCCCATAGAACTTGGGTTTAGTGGAATTACTGGGAGGAGAATGTGTTTGTGTGAGTGTGTGTGTGTGTGTGCTCAAGAGTGTGCCCATATGTGTGTTAATGCCACACACAACAGAAATATATATATATATGTGTGTGTGTGTGTGTTCTTTCAAAAACATATACACATGCATTCTTATAGGCACATGACATACATATACAACCATAAATATGAATATATGTACTTTCACACACATACATAATACATATAGACATACAATGTATATGTACATTGGGCCTGTGTACAATGATGCGCATAAAAACATAAATACAAATATATGTGCTTTCTTTTCTTTAATATTTATTTATTCTATAACCTGACCACAGTTTCCCCTCCATCATGTTTTTCCAGTCACCTCCCTAACCTTTCCTCTGCCCCCACTGTGCCTCAACTCCTCTGTCTTTTTGATTCAGAAAAGGGCAAGCCTCCTATGGATATGGACAACACAAGGCATATTAAGTTGTAGTAAGACCATGCTTTGTATCAAGGCTGGGTAAGGCAATCCAGTAATGTGTAGGGTCCGCAAAGCCAGCAAAAGAATCAGCAACAACTCCTGCTCTTACTGTTAGGAATTTCACAAGAAGGCCAAGCTACCCAACAATCACATGTATGAAAAGGGCAGAGATCTGTCTCATGCAGGCTCCCTGGTTGTTGGTTCAGTTTCTGTGAGCTCTGGGTCTCAGGCTGGACCAGTCATTGGTTGGCTCTGTATCATATTTACCCCAGCACATCCCATAGGTAGGACAGAATATAAGTAAAGATTATGTGATTGGGGTGCTGTCCCAGTTCTTCTATTGGTAACTAGGCACAAGAGATGGCCAGTTCAGGTTCTGTATCCTCTATTGCTAGGTGACTTAGCTAGGGTCATCCTTTTAGATTCCTGAGAGTTTTTCATATACTTTCACACACATAAATACAAAATCACATGTGTAGACACAAACATACATACTCATAAGAACATGGGCACATATGTACAATAGACATACAACATATACATGTACAATGACACTCACATACAAACATACACATAAATGAACTTTAGCACTATACATACACACAGATAGACATATAGATATACAAACATGTACACACATACATACATACAAATACACACAAACATATATGTACACACATGTGCTGTAGGAGCACATTCTGCTCCTTCAGCCAATAGCCTTTAAGATACCAGCCCACTTGGGCATAGTCTCTTATACTATAAATGCAGCTATAAAGCATGTGCTTGCTCCCTTGCTTCCAGCTCTTACTTCTGGCTACTAGATTCTATTGTTCCCTGTTCATGCAGAGGACTGTTATCTAGGACAGTGATCTGTAAGTCTCCCCTAAATAAATAA
>LOJH01040238.1:0-14661 GCA_001685095.1 Ellobius talpinus | reverse complement strand
ATATATATATATATATATATATAACTGAGACTACCCAAACCAAGAATCACAAATAAATAAAACATCGCTCAAAATGAATACAGTAAAATCAAACAAAACATGCACACATGCAAAAAATAACTTGAGGAGTCTGTTATTGACGTCCTGAACATGAAACCTACCCTAGAGTGATTGTTATGCCCAGTGTCACTCCAATGAATAAAACTGATTTTTTCTTCTCACAGCAGGCATAAATGACAGTTCCATTGTTAACCTTTATCCCAGTGGCTATGTTTTGATTCATTAAATTTTCAAAAATATAACAATATAAGATAAAATAAAAAACTAATAAATTATCACATTTGAATTGGATAAAACAAACCAGCAGAATACAAGAGAATGCACAAGAATCAGACACCTACTAGTTCACACACTCAGAAAACCCATCAAAATATTAAACTGTAAGCTATAATAGAAGTGCAGAGTACCTGGTGAAGACCTGTTCACACCCTATCCATCTTGCTACAGACTCTGAAGTCATAAAAGCTTTGCTCATGTTGACTTTGAGGGTATCGGTTTTTGGAGTCCTCCATCCACTCTGGCTCTTACACCTCTTTTTAAAAGGAATTTTCCTCCTTTTATTAAAAATAGATTACCATATAGTGTATACTTATTAAAATTTCCCCTCCATCTACTCCTCCTAGATCCTCCTCAGATATCCTGCCGTATGAATCCACTCCATTTCTGTCTCTCATTAGAAAGAAAACCAGGATTCTAATAGACAACAGCAAAACATGACAAAATAAAAATAAAATGCATTACAATGAAGAAAAACCATCACCTCAAAGTTGGACATGTCCAAATAACAAAAGGAATAGAATCCCAAGAGAATACCCACTTTTCACACACTCAGAAATCCCATATAAACACTAAACTGGAAGCCATAATACATATACAGAGGAGCTGGTACAGACCCATGCAGGTCATGTATTTGCTGCTTCAGTCTCTGTGAATTTTTATGAGCCTTGCTTTGTTGACTCAGAGGGCCTTGTTCTGGTGTCCTACATTCTCTTTGGCAATTACACTCTTTCTTCCTCCTTTTCCAAGGGGCTCCCTGAGCTTGAAGTGATAGATTTGACTAAGACATTCCATTTTGGACTGTGTGTTTCAAGTTCTCTATCTCTGCATAAAGTGTGGATGTGAGGTTCTGTATTTGTTTCTAATTGCTACAGGAGAAAGCTTCTCTGATGCTGGCTGAAGAAGTACTGTCCTATCTTATTAAGTACTGAGTTCTAGCTTAACCAGCACTAAATAACTACTGGTATAACAGAATATCATTAGGAGTCATTTTTTTAAAGAACAGTAGTATTTAATTTTACTTTAACTTTCTTAAGTATTTGGTACTTGGTCACAAGACCTGTTGGTTCTGGATTCCATCTCATGGAGTCAATCTTAAATCAAATCAGACATTGGTGGGTTACTCCCACAAGCTTTTTTTTGCTTCCATCATTGACTTAACATATTTTACAGGCAGGAAAGCATTATAAGGCGAAGGTTTTGAGGCTGGGTTGGTGTATAAATTTCTCTTATTACCATCTGTAGATTATCTTTCCATATCAAAGACACTAGAAAATATGAATAAAGGTTCTATAAAGACACCAGCTCAACTTCTCCATGTTCAATTAGTTATTTCGGGTTTGTCTTCAGTAACGGGCCCTTGGTGTAAGTTTGTGGAGAGCAAGCTACTGTCTTAGTAACATGGGTGTTTGGGGTTTTTTCCATGGGACACCTTTGCCCAACAACTCAATTGGATATAACTTAGACCTGCTCTTACAATTTTCATTTGGTGATAAGAGATGGCCAGTTGGGACTGTATCTCCCCCATTATTTGGAGACTTTGTTAGAGTCAACTTCATATATTTTAGGAGGTTTCCACAGCTCATGGTTTTCATACCTCCCTTCAAAGACCCCCTCCATTTTAGCTGTCTTTTCCTGTATTCCTTCATCCTCTTGACATGATCCTCCTGTTCCAGACCTCTGTACCCTCACTGCACCCATAAAATCTACTCTATTTCCTATTTCCTGAGAGTGCCATGTATTTTCCCTAGTCGTTTCCTCTACGCCTAACATCTCAGGTCTACAGACAGTAGCTTGGTTATCATTTACTTAACAGCTAATAGTAACAATGTTCACATAGAAGCAAATACATACCTTATTTATCTTCTGAGTCTGGGTTACATCATTCATGATGATAATTTTTTTCTAGTCCCATCCATTTGTCTACAAATTTCATGATATCTTTTTTCAGATGGTTAATATTTTGTCATGTAAATGTACCACATTTTCTTCATTCTTTCGTTAAGTTATATCTAGTTTGTTTTCAGTTCAGGGTATTAAGAATAGAGTAGAAATGAACATGGTAGAACAAATATCCTTATGATAGAATGAAGCTGCCTTTGAGTAATTGCACAAGATTAATAAAGCTAGATCTGTAGGTAGTTTTATTCCCATCTTTCTTAGGAACCAAGACACTGCTTTCCATAGTGACTATACAAGTTTTCATTTCACCAGCAATGAATGACTATTCTCCTAATCCCACATCCTTGGCATCATAAACTGTCACTTGTGGTAATTATTGATTTTAGCCTTTCTGATGGTTCTAAATTGAAATCTCAATGTAGTTTTGATTTGTATTCCAAATACTAAGGATGTAGAATATTTCTGTGTTTCTCAGTCATTTGTGCTTCCTCTTTTGAGAATTCTCTGTTTAGATTTGTCCCTCCCCTCAACACACTTTTTTTCTCTTTTGGAAATTAAAGAATTTTATTTATTTATTTTAACTTTTAAAAAATTATTCTGTTTCTTTCATATCTTGCCTCCACGTCATGTCTACTGATATTACCTACCCATTCACAAATAAAACAAAATAAAATTTAATAGAGGGGAGCAAAAAGGAAGAAAATGAGAATCTCGTTGCTGAAGCTGCAGTATGATTCAGTGAGGCACGCAGTAATCCCTTTTATTGATAGATTTTTTTTACATACATGCGTCCCATCCTAAAGAATCATGGGTCTGGTTTGAGGCCCCAGGGTCTCACCTACACCACTGGCACTGGGCCCTTGCTGGGACATTTTTTGGACATGCCGTTGCTGCCCTGCTTCATGAAATGGAGATCTTGTAGCCCTGGATCTACAAGTCCTGCCCCTCAACACCCTCATCCCAATGTTCCAGGAGATCTCTGATTGGTGGATATTGGCATGGGCCAATTCATAAACCTAGTTCTGGGCCTGGGTAGGTAGTTTCAGGGCTGATGCAATGACTAGCTCTCCCCTGTCTTCACCACCATCATTGCCCTGGTTAGTTCACCCCTTGCAGTCATAAGCAGGGCTATTTCTCCCACTTTCTCAACCTCAGGGTTGGTTCTTCCTGGTGTCTTCAGGGCTAGCCCAGCTGTGTCACCCAGGCAAAGAGCATGGGCTGCTTTTCTGAGTACTGTAGCAGATGAAGGGGAGGGACAGCTATTGATGGCATGCTTTACTATACAGAAAATTTTAAGTTTCATGAGGTCCCATTTATTAATTGTTGATCTTAGTTCTTGGGCTAATGCTATTATATTCAGAAAATCCCCTATGCCATTGATTTCAAGGCCATTCCATGTTTTCTCTTCTATGATATCTAGTGTTTCTCTTTTTATGTCGAGGTCTTTGATCCATTTGGAGTTGAGTTTTACGCAGAGTGACAAGTATAAATCTATTTGCATTATTTGACATGAAGCCATCCAGTTTGACCAGCACCATTTGTTGAAGATGTCTTGTTTTCCATTGTGTATTTCTGGTTTCTTTATCAAAAATCAGGTGTCAATAGGTATGTGAGTTTATATCTGGGTCTTCAGTTCAATTCTATTGATTACCATGTTTTTATTTAAATATCGTGTGGGTTTTATTACTATAGATTTTTAATACAACTTGAAATTCAGAATAGTGATACCTCCAGGAGTTCTTTTATTTTCTGGATTGTTGAAGTAGGTGTGGTCTTGTTGCAGGAAGTATGTCACTGTGGGGGTGGGCTTTGAGGTTTCATATATGATCAAGATATACTCAATGAAACAATTTATTTCCTGATTCCTAGAGATTAAGATGTTGGACTCTCAGCTCCTTTTCCAGTATCATGTTTGCCTGCTTGCTGCCATGTACCACTGTAATAATAATGGACTTATATTCTCACCTGAAACTAGTTTTAACTCTTTCTGACCACATATCCATATGGACGTCAGGAAAACTGGATTTCACTCAACTATATCAAAGTTAGATACCCAAGCAACTAAACTAAACCCCCTCCAACAACATTTCTACCAACTCCAGATCTTGTATAACATATTCATTAAATACTATTTGAAGTTTAAATTTTTAAAGCTTGAGATATTAGAATAGCTTTTAGTATGTTTTCCTAAATGATAAAAATAATTTAGAAATGATACTGATCTTATTTTTGGTGAAATCACAAATGAGGATTATGTTCTCTCCTTCATATTTTTGTGAGATTTTATGCTTATCTAGACCTCCTCATTTTATATTTTTATTAGTTAATTAATTTATTTTACATACCAACCACAGTTTCCCCTCCATCTTTTCTTACCATTCCCTCCCAACCTCCCTTGTATTTTCCTCATCCACTCCTCTGCCATCATCATTCAAAAGGGGTAACACCTCTCATGGGAGTCAACAAGCATAGCATATCAAGTTGAGGCATCACCAATATTTACCCCCTGAATGAAGGCTGAACAAGACACCCCACCATAGGGAATAGGTTCCAGAGAGCCAATTCATGTAACAGTGACAGGTCCTGGTCTTTTTCCAGGGATCCCACAAAAGACCAAGCTACATATCTATTACCCAGATGCAGAAGACCTAGGTTGGTCCCATGCCATCTCCCTAGTTCAGTTCTCCTACTGTTTAAAAGACTCTAATTTCTCACTGGCTTCATAAGAGTTTTATCTCATTATTCAGTATGATTTCTTTCTCCCCAGTAACTATTAATAATTCTCCAGTAAGTCATGCAGCCTTAAAAATCATTTACCCCACATATGTGGCAATTTTTGTGGGTAAACATGATATCTACCATATTCTGAGAATCAGTCTTTCACTACCATGGTAGATAAAAATTCAAATTGGTGATGCTTGGCCAGCAGGTAAAACCATGAGCTAAAGTTGGCAGAAAAACATAAAAGAAGTCTATGGAAGAGTCTCTAAAGCTTATTGGCAGATGAAATCATACATTTAGAAATGGAATATTGCATGTGTAGAATCAAAGTAATCTTGGGCTATTATTAAACTCCATAATAGCCATTCAATGTTAATTCTGTATCTGATTTTACATTATGGCTAAGGGACAAAACCTTTACAATGTGCTCTTACCAGACCGCTTGCTTCCAGAAATCCTAATGACAAGAGTGACATCAGCTATCATGAGAACCTTCATGTTGTTCTAAACCTATTTCTTTCTGTTCCTAGCAGAATAATTGGAAAGGGTCTTTGTTTACAGTTTCCATTTTTTTGATAGCTGTGAAAAGTTTGTGGGATTACTTCTACATTGGAATATGACACATAGGACAACCCGAACCCATGTTCCCTGTGATTATTCTGACCTAAATATCACCATACCCATTTGGCAGAGAATAAACTACTCTATACCTTTTGCAATAATAACTGTGTTTAGAATTCACAAAGGTGCATATCAGAGTGCCTTAGATACAAATTCTACTCATATGTGTGGTTGTACTGTGAACTATTGGAAAAAGCCTCATGATGTTGCAGCACTCTGTTGTGTATGAGCATTACTACTTATTGAAATCAAATGTGTCTCTGAGGGAGAACAACATGAAGTTTGCAAGAGGGTCTGTAGTACCTTGCAGACATGCTTAGTAAATCTTGCCTTGCTTTAGATCAGCACCTGTACCACCTGAAGTTTCACTTTCTATCCAAAGCATAAACATACAATATAAGGCCACAGTGAATTTCATGTAGTTTGTGTTCTTTCCTAATAGTAACAGGAATAAGAAATGACAATATGGTCTGGTTTAAGAAAATAGAAAGTCTTTATTAGCCCACTGGTTACTACACTGGGTGACTGTGACCTAAACTCCAGTCCTTTCTTAGGGTGACTTTTAAGCATTAAAAACCACATGCTGGGTTGACACACTTCAGTTACTTAGAACTATTAGCCAGAAGCAGAACTACAGAAGCAAAAAAAATCAAGGTTGACACATTTAGGGACTTTCCCACAACTGAGAAGTTTCATGGATTAGTTCTTTTTTGTTTGTTTGTTTTGGGTTTTTTTGTTTTGTTTGTTTGTTTGTTTGTCTGTTTTTTTTTGTTGTTTTGTTTTGTTTTGTTTATTGGGTGATGCTGACTTTGTGCTGGGTTTCAAGGCCTGAATGATATTTTGAACATAGTGTCAGTTGTGCTAAGGACAGGGATCCTGGGTTGGTGTAGAGACCTGTTACAACATATGTAAATGCATGAATAGATACCACATACACACACACAATACAAATACACGTAATCATACATGAGAGGTCTTCATTATTGAAGAAATTATTTGAACATGCCAATAGTGCCAAACTGAAGAAACTTTGCATTAAGTTATTGTTTTTTTTTCTAGCATACACATACACACTTAGCCCAGCATTTCTTTAGAATGTACCCCTGGCAGATCAGACATTATTGATGAAATCTATTTTGAGTAAAAGTGTTTAAGAGTTGCATTTAGTCAAAGCACTTAACAAGTCATTCAACCATTGGTCACTGATCAGTATCATAATAAGGTCCATTAGCTAAACAACTTTCTCATAGGAATAATTTTTAAAATTCATATAAGCAGAAGTAATGTATTATGTGTGTACTAGAAGGAAAATACATTAAATATATATAATTATCCATACAATGAAAATATTTGAAAGAGTATTTATTTGTGTGGTTGGGAAACATCGAGGGGTAAAAGTACCTGTGGTCATTCCTGATGATAAAATCAACCCCCAGGACCCACTCAGCAGGGGTAGGAAAGATCCAACTCCTGAAAGCTGTCCTTTAACCTCCACTTTTGCATACAAAATGGGGGAGTTAAAATTTGCATTATTTATTTTTTGTAATTATTCTTAAATGTAACTGTGAACTTTATATTTTCATTGTGTCCATGAATACCAGTTATAAAAAACAAGAAAGAGAATACTACTTAGTTTAGAAGTCTGTTAATAAATTTGATTTCTGGAAAATGCAATAATCATTGTTTTGATTCATTTGAACAGTATCCATTGTGTCATCTGACATATTAGCACATGATATTCACAGTTACAAATGTGTGTGACTATGCTACATTACAAGGCAATTTCAATAACATTCTAACATCACAAAGTAAAAGTTAATTTTGGTCACAGGTTTCTCAAGTTAAAGCATATATATATAGCTCCTATGCCTTGATTAAATAGGAGAAAATGTCATAAGAGAGACTGAAGTATTTTGCTGCCTATGACTCATTAGGAGAGTCACTTCTTTTGACAGACAAATGATGTCCAGCCTTGCATATCTGTTCTCTGTCAAGAGCTACATTAGCCACATGGGCAATGAATCATGTTTATATTCTACATTTTGAATTTTCTCCATGACACACCTTAGTGTACATTGTATGTTTTCAAGTAGGGTCTTTCTTTTATTTATTTTTCTTTTACTGAAAATAGATTTTGTGGCTTTATTTTATATTATATTATTGCTATTCTTTAGATTCTTGCTTATTTGCTTTTTTCTTTAATATATTTTTTATTTTCATTATATATGTATATATTTTACATCCTGACCTCTGTTAGTCCTCCCACTCTCCTCCAAGTCCCTCCCCTACTACCGCCATCTACTCCTCATCATTTCTCTCAAGAAAGGGACAGGTCTCTCGTGGGTATCAACCAAACGTGGCATACCAAGTAACAATAAGACTAGGCAACTCCATTCTCATTATGTCACCCAAGTGTGAAGAAAAGGGTCCAAAAACCTGTTTGCTTTCCAATGAGACAGAACAGGTATGGATTTGAATGGAAGGGGAAATCTATTTTCAGTAAAATAAAATAAATTTAGAAAAAAATAGATATTTTTCATACAGTATGTTCTGATTGTGGTTTTCCCTTCTCCAACTCTTCTGATATTCTCCCCACCTCCCTTCCTATTCATACCACTTCTGACACTCATTAGAAAACAAACATTCAAAGCATAACAATAAAATAAAATGATACAAGATAAAATAGGATCTTAATTTCATGTTTTGAACATTAACATCACATCAATTTCTTAAATCACAGGGAGAACTTCATGAAATGAACATTCATCTTATTTATTTACTTCCCCAGTGTCATTCTAAGTAAATATTAGACCTTCAGCAAATGTGTGATGATGGTGTAAGCTTCTCTTAACTTTCTAGGTCCATTTTGGAGTCAATGAATTATATTTGTGAAAATACACAACTTTGACAAAATTGCAAAAACTCTATACAAATGAATTCCATCATAAGTTTTCTGATTTTCACTTTTTAGTCCATCATTTCATTGAAAATAAAATCACTTCCAATGGAAAAGGGTAGCACTCATTACATTCTCTCTTTGCCCTTGACTTATGAATGAGTGGCACCTTCCTTCACAGTTACCGGAAATAAATACAACCTTTCAACATTTTCCTTTAACACTTTGAAGGAGATCAGATGGGTCTCTGCCCACATATATCTGTGTCCAAGGAGTGAGAGCTGTAGATTACACACAGCTATCTTCCTGACTTGAGCAAGATTACTGCCTAACAAAGCTCTGGATCAGTTGTTGTCCATTCAACTTCCCCATATATCAAACCTTGGCCTTAGTCTATCCAGTACAGATGAAGACTAGCTTCTTGGCAATGCTGACCAAAGTGATCAGCACCCAGTTGTGTGGCCCAGTCTGTGGGCCAGTCTAAAAGTGTAAGCTGCATTGTCTCACTGTCTGGATTTACCATTTGCCATGCTGGCCACAGTCCATATGTCTGTGTAGCCTGAGCAAAGTATTTAAAAACTTATGTCTGTTTTATCATCAGTAAAATGAAAATGACAATGATACTCACTACATAGCCTTGAAAACACACACACACACACACACACACACACATACATACACACATTTAGAGAACTGACTGACCCAAAGGAAGGTCTGAATAAATTTTGAATTTTGCATTTATTAGAGTCACAGTGAATCTTTATTTTGTATACTGCTTGTCAAATAGGTAAATGGTAAAGTAGTAAACTTTTTATGCATGGGCAGCTATACATGCATGTGTTTCTCTCTCTCTGTGCATGTGTGTGTCCATCTGCATATTACTTTCTGCAAATGGAGGTCAGAAGACAACTTGGAAAACTCAGTTCTCCTGTTAAGCCATTTATGTCTGGGGATTCTATTCAGACAACCAAGATTGGCAGCAAGTACCTTTACCCACTAAACCATCTCAGGATCATGGACTGTATGTTCATGTTTCTCTCAGCTACCTAAAATTCGACTGAGCTCTGCTGCACCTATGAACAGGACCAACAAGACATTTTCAGAGTTCAAGCATCTGTACTGGGTATAGAGGATCTATCTCCAAAACACAGCAGTCCTCTGAATAAAGCATTCAGGTCCAATTGCCAAAGTAAGTTACCAAGACAGGGAATTTTACTGATTGTTTATTTACCCCCACATTTTTTTGTTTTTGTGCATATGTGTGAGTGTATGCATGGGCACACATATGTGAAAACACACCTGCCCTGTACATATGTATAAAATCATATGCAAAGGTAGGTGCAAAGCCCAAGGACGACTTTGGGTGTTGTCCCTTTTAAATCTCTACCTTATTACCCCAAGGCAGGTCTCTCAGTAAACTGGAAAGAAGGTGTTTTTCTGAGAGGACAGAGGCCATTGAGCCTCACTGAACTTCTTGCCATTGAGCCTCATTGATCCTTTTGCCTCCCCTTCTTTGGATTCTCTGGGATGAGCTAGAAACCTAGAGTAATGGAATCTCCTAGGAATCTATGAGGGTGACCCCTAGCTCAGACTCCTAGGAATAGGGGATACAGAGCCTGAACCAGCCATCTCTTGTAACTAGGCAAGACTTCCAGTGGAGGGACTAGGGCACCAACCCAACCTCACAAACTTTGATCTACAATTTTTCCTGCTTACAAGATGTACAAGATGTAAATTTGTTACAGAAATAGTGTGAGTGAACAAGTGATGACTGGCATTGCTGGAGACCCATACATTGAGAAGGAGTTCTGGGCTAACGGACAGGACCCAGAGGCAAGATACCACAGAGACCTAGGATAGAACAAAACACTGGTATAAAAATCAATGAAATGATTCCTAATTATATTCTGCTACACTCATAGATTGGTGCTTAGCCCAACTGTCATCAGAGACACTTCACACAACAAATTGATGGAAACAGATGCAGATACCCAGAGCCAAATATTAGATGGAGCTCTGGGAGACCTGTGAAAAGGGGGAAGGAAGGATTGTAGGACAGAGTGGTGTCAAGGACACCAGTAGAAAACCAACAGAATCAACTAACTTGAGCTTACAGGGGCTCACAAAGACTAAACTGACAGCCAGGTAACCTGCATGAGACTGACCACGGCTCTCTACATATAAGTTACAGTTGTGTAACTTGGTCTTCCTGTGGTATTACTAACAGTGAGAACAGGTGCTGTCTCTGACATTTTTGCTTACTTTTTTTGATAACATTATCATTCCTCTATTTTACTCTGATTGGGATGACGGCACAAAATCGGAGAATAAACAAAAACTCAAAATTGTTTTTGTGATGTTGCCTACTTTTGAGACCCATTTCTCCTACTGTATTACCTCATACAGCCTTAACAGAAGGAATGGAACCTAGTTTCACTGCAACTTGTTATACCATGGCTGACTGATATTCATGGGATGCCTATATCTGGAAAGAAAAATTGGAGGAGGAGTGGATAGGGTAAGAGGAGAGGTGTGGGGAGGAATTGAGAGACAGGAGGAAGGAGAAACTTTGGCTGGGATGCAAAAATGAAAAATTATTATAAAAGACCTTTCTGGGCATTTTGCATTTGTGTAGGGATGTTTACTCACCAGGAGGTACAACATAATCTCTTGCCAACATGCACCGAGTCATCTCTATGTTTTTCTCTACATCCAGTACAGATGCTTGGAGTCTCACAATATCTTATTAATTCTGTTCATAGGTACAGGAGAGCTCAGTTGAATTTCAGGTAGCTGAGGGAAACATGGAAGTCCAGTCCATGACCATGAGATCGTTTAGTGGGTAAAGGCTTTAAAAACCTAAAATTCTCTAGGGTTTCTGTTGTCATTTTTTTTCACTTTGAAACCGTGTAAATTATAATCACAAATTACCCTGAATTTATGATTCTACTGCTGTTCTGTTGCACTTCTGAAGTATACCAATGGTGGAAGTCTGTTCTGCTTCCTCTTTGTGGGGAACATCCCTGCTTTAGCTGAGCAATCTCTTCTGAATGTTCAGTGAAGCATATCACATCCAGCAGTTCTTCCCAGCTCACAGATGTCTCTGGGCTCACACACTTTCATTCTTTTCTGCTTCTTATTCATTACTTCCCATCATGTTTGTTAAATATATTATATTTTATTATAATTATGTTATATGACTTGCTAAATACCAGATCCATGATTTGCAAGATAGCTAAGAAAAACAATAAAGTGGCTATCCCTACAACAAAAGAATTCTGGAACTCCTACACACCTCACCACAGCCTTTACTTTCCTCTGCAAATTCCGAATGACATAGTTTCATTATAATTTTTCCAGCATAGCAATGACCAGTTGTAGATAAGTTGGATGGGAAAATTTCTCATTGTACGTAAGTTGTTTAGGTGCTGAAGAGCTAAATCAGCAATTAGGAGCACCTGCTACTATTTCACAAACTGAAGCTCACACTAACACTCACACTAGACATTTCACAACTGACTGTTCACACTAGCACTCACACTAGATAGTTCACAATCAAGTATAATTCAAGCCCGTGGGGAGCTGACAACTTCTTCTGGACTCCATGATTACCTATACAATCATTATACACACATACACTCTTTCTTTCCTCTATCTCTCTCCCTCCTCTCTTTCTCCCTCCCTCCTTATTTCTCTCTCTGTCTCACACAGAGAGATACACATATACACATTAATAAAAATAGATATATTTTTTAAAGAAAACATTTTAATGCTGTATTTTCATGATATCCAATTTCTGATATTTCTCAACTGAAGTAAACTAATGAAATGCATTTGAAGAATACTTATGTATGAGTGTACATGCTCACACTTATATGTGAAAAATAAGTATTTCAAGTATAGATTTGTTTGGTCAGACATGTTTCAGGATAATATTGAGAGACTTCTCATTTCCATTTTAATAATGTCTTAATCCTTAAAGCCAGAAGGGACATGAATTGTGATGATCAGTGTCCAAGTCCAAGGTTTTCTGTTTTCATTTCTGCAAAATGTAATAATATATCCTCTTTGCTTTTGAAACCTATCATTTTTGTGTTTTTACTATTGTCACTACAAACACAATAACATCTGCTTCATTTGACAGGGATTCAAGGTCAGATGGGGACCTGATAGCATCAATGAACATGTCTTTCTTTCATGACTAAACACAAAACTACTCTAACATTGTGATAAATAAACATTTAAAACTAAATCTGAGTGACTAGAAAGATGATTCAGCAGTTAAGAGTACATAATCCTTGATAGAGAAAGAGTGCTTGTTCATCCCAGCAGCCCAGAACCAAAATAATCACACAGAAACTATATTATTTAAATCACTGCTTGGCCCATTAGCTCTAGCTTTTTATTGGCTAACTCATTCATCTTAATTTAACCCATTTCCATTAATCTGTGTATCACCATGAGGTCGTGGCTTATCAGCAAAGTTTCAGCATGTCTGTCTCTAGTGGAGGCTCCTCGGCTTCTTTCTGACTCCACCCCTTTTTTCCTAGCATACAGTTTAGTTTTCTCCACCTAGCTCTGTTCTCCTATAGATCTGCTATAGGGCCAAAGCAATTCCTTTATTAACCACATATTCACAACATACAGAGAGAATCTTACATCAAATCTTCTTGACAAGAACCTGAATTCAGTTCCCATATCCCACACCTGGTTACTCAAAACTATCTGTAATCCAGTTTTAGCAGAATGGCATTTTGGCTTCCACAGACTCCATTATGCATGGGAACATACCTGAACACATAATTAAGTTCAATATACATTATTAAAAACAATAAAAACTTTTAAAAGCAAATTTAGATCATCATTTTTCATTTGTGTTTCACATAGTTGCACACAAAGACAGTTTATAGTTAGGTTAGTTTTAAGGTTATTTGGATTTAAGTTTTTAGAGATTTGTTTATTTGTTTATGCATGTGCACACACAATGCCCAAGTAATCATGCTGCAGCATATGTGTGAAGGTCAGTGGGCAGCTTATTAGAGTTTGGTGTTTCCTTCTACTAGCCTGTGGGTTCTGGGGACTGAACTTAGGAAGTAAGACTTAGCAAGAAGGACCTTTACCTACTAAGTCATGTCACTACCTCAATATTTTAGATTATTTGGAAGTCTTTTGATTTTAAATGAAATATTTTGTAATGTATAATTGACATATAAAAATACATGATTAGGTAGGATAGTAATATATTGTAGCTTCCAAAATAAGTTTATCAATTATTTATTATTTTA
The DNA here is from genome assembly GCA_001685095.1 of Ellobius talpinus. Taxonomy (NCBI): domain Eukaryota; kingdom Metazoa; phylum Chordata; class Mammalia; order Rodentia; family Cricetidae; genus Ellobius; species Ellobius talpinus. Next base: position 900 of record LOJH01040238.1, on the reverse strand, counting down.
TACTATATATTAAATGGGGAAATTTTATTTGTGATCATTAGAATAGCACGAATGGCCAAATTTGTAGAGTTTATAATGACTGTAAAGTATGGATCAAAAGGGAAACTTGTCTTTTTCTGATGCACTTGCTACAGTTTGCTTCTTTATTCAGCATATATTTAAGGACTGTTAAAACCCAAAAATAGAGATGAAGAGGTGAAAATTAGCAAAACTGAGGGGTTTCTAATTCCATTTGCCCATTGGAAAATTAGTTTGGATAATAAACACAAGCCATTGCTGCATAGGCAATGAAAGAACACATGTTTGCTTAAAGAATATGAGCAGGCTTGGCCATGTTCTGGTGTGGTACAATGATCTACATTCTGTCAATTGTATTTTAAATAAACACTGATTGGTCAGTAGCCAGGCAGGAAGTATAGGCAGGACAACCAGACAGGAAGTAGAGGTGGGTCAATAAGAACAGGAGAATTCTGGGAAGAAGGAAGCCCATTGCTCCGCAGTCCTGGCCCAGTCACAGAAGCAAGATGTGACTGCTTCACTGAAAAAGGTACTGAGCCATGTGGCTAACACAGATAAAAATAATGGGCTAATAAAAGTTATAAGAGTTAATAAGAAGCCTGATCTAATGGGCCAATCAGTTTATAATTAATGTAGACCTCTGTATGATTTCTTTGGTACTTAATGATTTTGGGAACCGGGGAGGGCAGAAAAAACTCAGACAAAAAATGGTGCCCAATGTGTGGATGACTGCATCTACATAAAGCCCGACAGCTTGAGAAGTAAGTCTAGACAGAAAAGAATAGAGTTAAGCACAGTTTATTGATAGCAGCATTTTCTCAGGTGGGTTCTGCTTGCTAGAGGCAAGCGCTCTCATTTAAGAGAGGCTTCTTGACTCAGCTT
>LOJH01040236.1:2977-14248 GCA_001685095.1 Ellobius talpinus | reverse complement strand
ACATCATATTGAGTGAGGTAACCCAGACCCAGAAAGACAAATATCATATATACTAACTCCTAAGTGGCTTTTAGACATAAAGCAAAGAAAACCAGCCAACATTTTACAATCCCAGAGAACATAGGCAACAAAGAGGACCCTAAGAGAGACATACATTGATCTGATCTACTGAGAAATAGAAAAAGACAAGATCTCCTGAGTAAATTGGGAGTGTGGGGATCATGGGAGTGTGTAAGAAGAGGAGGGGAGGAAAGGAAGGGAAGTGGAGAAAAATATATAGTTCAATAAAAACAATAATAAAAGGGGAAAACCAGTCATGATCTCCTTCTTCCTATATTTGTTGTAGGTGTATAGAAAAGCTATTGCGTTGTGCATCTTGATTCTGTATCTGACAGAATTTGATCCCGAATGTATAGTATCATATCATCAGCAAATGGACAGTTTGACTTCTTTATTTGTATTAAGAGTTTTTTTTTTACCATCCTTATTCTTTCAGTGGAAATGTTTGCACTGTTCAAGTAGAATTAGATCGGAATATGTTTCCGCTGTCACTTTCTATAAAAAATGACATTCTTGACTGTAAATAGAGACTGCTCGTGAGCACTTAGAGCTTTGGTTCCTTGGCTGTGTACAAGAAATTCTCTCTCTCTCTCTCTCTCTCTCTCTCTCTCTCTCTCTCTCTCTCTNGAGACAGAGTTTCTCTGTGTAACAGTCCTAGCTGTCCTGGAACTAGCTCTTGTATATCAGACTGGCCTTGAACTCACAGGGATCTGTGTGATTCTGCCTCCCAAGTGCTGGGATTAAAGGCACACACCACCACTGCCCAGCAAGAAGTTCTTTTTATTCTAGGAGTTTAATTTTCTCTGAGTTTTCCAGTGATTCATTGGTCGTCCAAAAAAATATTGTTCGGTCTCCGTGCTGGCCATATTTATGTAAACTTGAAACAAATTATAGTCATCTGAGAGGATGAATAAGAATTGAGAATAAGATGGGGCTGTGGGTCAGCCTGGAGGGCATTTTCCTAATTAGTGATTGATAGGGGAGGGCCCAGTCCATTGTGGCTAGGGCCATCCCTGGGCTGGTGGTCCTGGATTCTATAAGAAAGCAGACTGAGCAAGTCATGGGGAGTAAGCCAGTAGCAACTCCATGGCATCTGTGTCAGCTACTGCTTCCAGGTTCCTGCCTTGTTTGAGTTCTTGTCCTGGCTTCCTTCAGTGACAAAATACAATGTTGAAGTGTAAGCTGAACAAACCCTTCCCTCCTGCCAACTTGCTTTTTGGTCATGGTGTGTTTCATCACAGCAATAGTAACCCTAACTGAGATGGTCTCTGACAATTTCTGTTTCTGGTTAGTTTTGCTATGATTTCTAATTTTAACCCACTATGATCTGATAGGATGCAGGACATTATTTTCTTTGGGTCTATCATTCTTCTTTCTTTTTAATTTATTAAGGTTTGTTTTGTTTCCTATAATGCACTCATTTTCAAGATGGTTCAGTGCACTGCTGAGAAGAATGTGTAATCTATATCCACTAGGTATAACATTCTGTAGACATTTATAAAGACCAATTGACTTATTGAATAATTTAACTCTGAGGGTGCTTTGTTGATTTTTTTGATTGGAACATCATGTAGCTGTGAGAGTGGGATATATGTTTCATTAAGTTGTAGCTAGACCTATACAGGTTTTTTTATGCCTTATCATGGCTACATTATAGGTCTGAAGGCCCCAATATTTGGCCCATGAATTTTTATGGTCATGTCCCATTGGTGAACTGGTTCCTTTTTATCAAAATATCGTGCCCCTCTCTATCACTTCTGATTAGTTTTGCTTTGATGGCTACTTCAACAGATCTGAGAGTTGCTACAAGAGATTATTTGTGCTTTCTGGTTCACATGGTAGTTTGACTTCTAGATTAGACCCTTGGCTTGTGGATGTCTTTCCAAGCTAAATGTCTTTCTTGAAAAAAGATAATTAGGTTATGTTTTTCTAATCTAATCCTTAAATTTGTTTATTTTAATTGGTGAGATAAGGCCATAAAAATTCAAGGTTATAATTTGAAAAGGGTTTGGGTTTTTCTCTGTGGTTTTGTTTGTTGTTCTGGCTGGCTGTCTAACTGGTAGTTATGGCACAGATATTTGCAGGTCTGCTATGTTGGGCATGATTGGTTTCTTTCCTGCCGTTATCTGTTATTCTGTCACTTTTGTGCTCTGTATAATATTCTGAACTTTTGTTCTGTATACTCTTGTGTTTAATTTCTACTTTATTTCTTTACTTTTAATTTATTTATTTATTTATTTATTTATTGGTTTTCGAGACAGGGTTTCTCTGTGTAGCCCTTGCTGTCCTGGAGCTCACTTCACAGACCAGGTTCACCTCGAACTCACAGAGATCTGCCTGCCTCTGTCTCCTAAGTGCTGGGATTAAAGGCATTTGCCACCATGCTGGCCTCCTTAATTTTTTTTATAATTTCATATACAGTGTATGATTACAGTCACCCTCCATTAAGCTTTCCTTTCCCTCTATTTCTTCCCAATAAGTCCTCAAGTGGCAACACTGTGTACACACTGAATAAAAGAAATCCTTCCACTCCTCGCCATAACAACACTTAGCACTCAATGGCTTCTCTGGAAGGAGTAGAGCCTCATGGGTACCTCCTTTTCACATGATGTAAAGGTGAAAATCCCAAGTCTGTGCTCATATCCATTGCTGCTGTGTATTTATCAGTTCAATGGCCATGCCATAACCAGAAGAGTTTCATAGCACCCTCTCCCATCCTCTGGCTCTTACAATCTTTCTGTATATTATATGTGATATTTTCTAGACCTTCCAGGTAGTGATATAGCTATACCATCTCAAGCTAAAGTCTTAACAGTCACATTTTATCAGGGTGTTAACCAGATATGAGTCTCTTCATTATGAACTGTCACCATCCTCAGAAAGGAACTTCTCTCACCTAGACTCAAAGCAACACATATCTAGGGATATAAATATAAATATTTGAAATGCATTTTTATAACACGTTCACATAGGGAGACAATGGTAATATTTTCCCCTTGTTCCCATGATCTCCCTACTGTCGCAGCCACGGGCTTTTGGACAGTTTTGCAGTACTAGATGTATACTCCTTCATGGAAAAAGTCTCCAAAAACAAAGCAGTTGGTTACTTCCCATAGAGTCATGCCATTATTGCGCCAGTGGGCATAGCCTACCCGTTAGATCACTATTGTAGCAAGAATAGGTTATATGGGTGAGGCTACTGACGAATTTTCTCTCCTGGCAGCCTGCATAGCCTTTTTGGCACTCTGAACATGAGCCAGCAACGAGGTTGTTTTCAGTTTGGCTCCAACTTTATTTTCCTTTGTCCTGTAAGAACGATGTGTGGTGTCTTCAGAAAAGGGGACTTACCACAGAGTTAGAGTTTCTATTGCTCTGTTAAAACACTATGGCCAAAAGCAACTTGGGGAGGAATGGGCTTATTTCCTCTTAAAGCTTGTAAATCTATCATCCAGGGAAGTCAGGATAGGAACTCAAGGCAGAATCGTGGAGTCAGGAACTGATGCAGAAGCCATGGAGGATTGATCACTTGCTCACTAGCTTGCCTGTTTCTCACGGCTTACTCAGTCTGTTTCTTATATCACCCAGAACTATCAGTCCAAAAATAGCACAGCCTACAGTGAGCTGGGCCCTCCCACATCAATCATCAATCAAGAAAACACATCACAGGCTTGTCCAGACAAATCTGGTGGGGAAATTTTCTCAACTGAGGTTCCGTCTTCTAAAATGACTCTAGCTTGGTCAATGTGATATAAATCTAGCCATGACAGATTTCTCTGTCCAAAAATTCATTGAGAGGTATCCCTCCCTTGTCATTGTAGTTTTTATTTAATAGCCTATAATTTTAGGAGAATTAGCTATCTCTGAATGATACTTCTCTTTTACTAATAATAATTAATAGTCATCATTATTTTCATTATATTTTTAGTTTATACAGTAGTAAGTTTCCATGCCATTTTCATCCATTTATCTCTGGTCTACTGATCATGTGACTACTTATTTTAAACTCCTGCCTTGACTTTTTACAATAGACTGTGACTTGGAATTGTAGCCAAATAAGACCTTTGTCCCTTAAAGATGCTTTTGTTAGGGTACCTCTGTTATTTCTGTCACAGCAACAAAAATAACACTAAAACAACTAATACAAACAAAATAATTTTATGGAGCCAGTAGTACCTTTATATCCTTACCAGGAAGACAGACAGACAGACAGACAGACAGATACACACACACAAACACACACTTACAAACAAATACCCCTTATTAACATAGGTACAAAAAAATCTCAATACAAGCAAAATAGATACAAGGACAGACATTGCACAACCATTTCAGTAAGTCAAAAAGGTCCTTCACAAAATTCAATATAATTTCATGATTTTAAAAAACTTTGAGGAACCTAAGATTAAAGGTAATATATTTCAATACAATGAAGACTGCATATATGAAAATCCTATAGCCAAAATCATACTAAAGCAGAAAAACTTGAAGAATATTGACAGAGATCACGAAAACAAAGGTGCCCATTCTCATTATTCAATTCAATAAAGTTCTTGTACCTGGAGCAATAGGAGAAGTGAAAGAAATTAAGTAGCTACATATAGGAAAGGAAGAATTGGAAATATCTTTTATTCTTGAGGTACCAGGCACTGGTTGTAAACATCTTTAGCCCCTACCCTCAGAAGGCAGGTATAGGTGGACCTTTGAATTTGAGGTCAGCCTGGTTTAAAGAACTCAAGGACAGCCAGGGAAACACAGAAAACTCTGTCTCAAAAAAAAATCCAAAAAAACATTTCTTGAGATATCTTCATTTCTGATTTCAAGTTATACCACACAAAAAACAAACAAACAAAAAACTATAACAGATGGTGCTTGCATTCACCTTTAATCCCAGCACTTGAGAGGCAGAAGCAGATGGATCTCTGTGAGATTGAGCACAGTCTGGTCTACAAAGTAAGTTCCAGGGCAGCCAGGGCTGTGACACCGAGAAACCCTGTCTTGTAAAGAAAAAAAGCTATAAGGTACGGCTATAGTAAATTAATAAACAAATAAATAACCAGCACAGAAAGAGATGCATGGATCAGTGGAGCAGAGCAGAGGAGCAAGATACAAGCCTACATAACCTAAAACGACCTGACTTTTAACAAAGATGTCAAAAGCACACATTGAAGAAAAAGTGTCTTCAGGAAACAGTGCTGGAAAAACTGGATATCTAAATTTAATAAGATCTTTGTCCCACACCCTGTACAAAAATCAACTCTAGTGGATCTTTAGTGAAACTTTGAAACTTTAGTGAAACTCTGAAGCTGCTAGAATAAAAAACAATGGGGAAAAACCACTTCAAGACACAAGCATAGGTAAGGACTTAGTGTAAATGACTCCCCTCAGGAAATTAGGAAACAGTTAACAAATGGGACTTCGCTAGGACCCCAGATAAAACAGGTATTGCCATGGCTCTGGGTTTCCCAGAACTAAAGGAAAGACCGTATTGCTCAAGATCCAAATACTCTTGTTTCAGGACACAAAGACATCAAGCAGGAAACTATCTAAGTGGTGGTTAGCTCCAGGGTACTGGAGGAGAAATGTCACTAATGGTCTTAACTGGTTGTAAAAATTGTGAGCTATAGTACAGACATGCTAAGCAAGACATGTCCATTGGTGGTATGATCACTAATATTATGGAGATAACCAACCACATTCTTATCGGATTTGTGGTTCATTACACAAAAGAAATTGATGCCTCATATTAGGAGAAACAGGCTACTGTTGACACTGTGCCAAATTGTGCACGTCTGTTTATACCTGTACATTTATGCTACTCTCAAAGTTGGCCAGAGAAGCATATTTTTGCAGTGGCAAAAAGTTAATGCAGAGTATCAAAATATGTCAAAATGCTGAGAAGTGATGTTGAGTGCCCAGTCCATAGTGGGACATCTATAGAATCCCATTTCAAATCTCAAGAAACAGCACAGAAGATAGGCCAGAAAGATTATAAGAGCTAGAAGATAGAGAGGGTACTGTAGAATGTTATCCTCTGTGCATAGTATGACCACTGCACTGATTAACTCACAGTATCCCTAGCTACCTATGTAAGAGTTGGTCTATCAACATTCTCTCATGTCGGGAGGCAGACTCATGACCCTTCTCCTTCCCTGAGGGCTATGGTATCCCAATGGTTGCTAAGAAGAAGATATCCTATTCATCAGTGGTCTATCCGGGACTAAGCTGCCTTTGCACAAGAAAACAATTCCATCCATGTTCATGCAGGCAACACTAATTAAATTCAGTGGGCCACAATAATATACAAAGTTAGGGCTGTCCTTGTTGGAAAGAAGAAAAGTTCAATGAGAGGACAAAGGAGATAGGAGGGGAAACTGGTAGGGGATGTCACAATCAAGGTGTATTACTGAAATATGAAATTGTGAAAGCATGATTTTTAAAAGAGCTTCAGGAATTAAAGAGCAACACATCTGTGAATCAATAAACAGGATAACAGACTGGACAGACTGAAAGGAGAGACAAAAATGACTGAACATTTGAAAAAGTGCTCAATAGCCTCAGCCATCAGTAAAATATAGACTAAAACAGTTTGTTTTTGTTTTATCTTATGTTATTTTATTATTGTTCTTTAGATGCCTGTTTGTTTTCTAATCAGAGACAGAAAGTGTGAGAAGCTGGGAGAGGGGAAACTGTAATCAGAATATATTGTATGAAAATTTATTTTTAATAAAAGAAAAATAGAGGAAAAGAAAAAACTACCTTGAAGGGCTGGAGAGATGACTCAGAAGTTAAGAATAGTGACTAATCTTCCAAAGGAGGTGGGTTTCAACCCCAGCTCCCACAAGAAATCTCACAACCACCTGTAACTATAACTCCAGATGATCTGACAGCCTCTAATAGCCTCCACAGATACAAGGCATGCATATGCTACGTAGTCATACTTGCAGTGAAAACACTCATACACATATAATAAAATAACCACTTTGAGAGTCTAGCCCACCATAGTCAGAATGGGTGCTGTCTCAGAGTTTCTGTTGCTATAGTGAAACACCATGACCAAAAGCACCTTGGGGAGCAAAGGGTTTTTTTGTTTGTTTCATATTGTTTAGTTGGTTTTGCTTTATAACTTTTAATTCCATCACTGAGGGAAGGCAGGACAGGAACCTGGAGGCAGGAAGTGAGGCAGAGGCCATGGAGGACTGCTGTTTACTGACTTGGTTTCTCTTTGTGGCTTTCTCGGTCTGCTTTCTTGTAGTGCCCAGGAATACCAGCTGAGGGAGGGGTGGCATTGCCCACAGTGACCTGGGCCCTCCCACATCAAACACCAATCAAGAATACACCCCCAGTCTTACTAACAGGCCAGTACTGGGGGAACACTCTTAACTAAGGTTTCCTCCTTCCAAATAATTCCAGTTTGTATGAAGTTGAAACAAAACTAGCCCACATGGCCACCACTNGGGGTCTGCAGGTGTCCAGGCAGGGAAGCCAACTGCGAGGAGATGACAATGAATACTCAGTTCAGATGGACTTCATCAACCTCCATAAAGACTTCTAAAGAGTCTGATCTCAGGTGGTTTACTCCCAACTGTGGGTGTCCTCCTCAGGGGTCATTGGCCCCTGTCCTACAAAGGAAGCAGAAGGCGTGAGTTGTTCAAACGGCTGTGGGCATGATGGACAGACTTCCAGGAGTCAGCTTCAGAGAGACAGTTCATGTTATTGTTCCAGGGGTAAGGTATATAAGGGCTTTTAGGGTTACAGGCGGGAAGGGATGATTGGTCATAATGCAGCACCTAATTATCATACGGGCAGGAAGAAATTGTAAGACTCACCTGCTGAGTCATCCAGCATCTGCAGGGAGCCTGTGCAGGTTTATCCTCCAACTAAGGACAAGCATCTGAGCTTGTCACTCTCCAAATAAGGTTAGTGGAAAAGAGGAAGTCCCACTGAGAAAGGGAGTCCTTCATTTGGTGCCAAGCTCAGAGAGCGATCTGAACATGATAGATTGAAATCTTAATAGCAGGGTTCTCCAATACCCAACATATTTATGTACTGTACAATTTGGAAAAATGTTTTCTGGTATAACACAATCCCCAGTGTACAAGGAAGAATATTTGCATTGAAATTTGAGTCAGGGTACATGTCATTTCCTTCAAGAAGATGGGTTCCAGAGATAGGCTACCTGTGCTTAAGATAGCTTAAGGGCCTAGGAAAGGCTCTGGTCTGTTTTTGGTCATACAGGTAGCATAGAGGTCAATGGGACTATTAGCCACCTCTGGTCCTGGTTGTGGAGGCTTGGAGGAGCCTTTGGCTATACAGATAATGCAAGGGTCATTTATGCCAATAGGTATCTCTGTTCCTGGTTGTGGGAGTTTGGAGAGCTCCTGGCTGTAAGGGCCATTTGGATTACTAGCCACCTTTGGTCTTGGTTGCCAGAGTTTGACATGGCCTGGCCCAACAGATAGCACAGATCACCAGTGTATTAATCATTTCCAATCACCAGATTTATGGATAAAAGAACTCTTTTTTTCATCTTTTCCATTGGAAAGACAATCCTGTGTGCTAACATTCCTGGTTTCTCTGGAGATCTGTAGGTACAAGGACCTTCATGCTATGCTCCCAACATACCACCAAAAAAATAAATGACAGCAAATGTTGGAGAGTATGTAGGACATGAAGAACCCTTACCAACTGTTGGCGTGAGTGTAAACTGATAGAACCACTGTGGAAATCTTCTCTGTGTTTTCTCAGAGAAAATAAAAATAGAACTACCATATGATCCAGTATCCTGGTTGGTTTTGCTGTCAGGCTGACAGAATTTGACACTGTCTTGGAAGCTAGAATTATCTTGAAAGAGAAATATCAATTGAGACCATGCCTCCATCCAATTTCCTGTAGGTAAGTCTGTAGGGCAATTTCTTGACTAATGAGTAATGGATGATTGGTGTAGGAAGGCTGAGACCACTGTAATGAGAAGTGTCACATCTTTGCAGAAGGTTCTGAGTGGCATAAGGAAATGGGTGGAGCAGGACATGATGAGTAAGCTAGTAAGCCACTGTCTTCAGGTTCCTACACTGAGTTCATGCTTTTGCTTCCCTCAGTGATGGGCTATTACCTGTATGTATAAGATGAAATAAAACTTTTCCTGTACAAATTGCTTTTGGTCATGATCTTTATCACAGGAACAGAAAACCTAACTAAGACACCCACTTACACCCTCTTGGGCTTATACCAAAAGGAGTCTATACCCTACTACATAGATACTTGGACACCTTTGATCATTGCTGTTCTTTTCACAATAGCAAGAAAATGGAATAAACTGTGATGGTATGGGAAAAGCTGTGATGGTATTGGTAAGAATGGTCCCCATAGGCCCTAGTTGATGGAACTGTTTGGGAAGGATTAGGAGGTATGGTCTTGTTGGAAGTCTGTTACTAGAGGCAGGCTTTGATTTCTTAAAGGACTCACACAATTCCAAATGTGCTCTCTGCCTCCAGTTTGAGGTTTGAGATGTGAATTCTCAGCTGTTCCTGGTGCCATCATGGGCTCTAATTCTCTGGAACCACAAGCCCAGTTAAATGCCTTCTTTTATAAGTTGCTCTGGTTGTGGTGTTTTATCACAGCAATAGAAAAGTAACTAATACATGACATAGCCATCAATAGATGCACTGATAATGAAATTGTGGGGTACAAATGCAGTGGAATTCTATTTACTGGTTAAAAATGAAATTTGCAGGAAAATGGATGGAAAAGTGAACATTATAGTAGGATTTAAGCTATAGTGAAATGTAAGAAAAGTTCAGTGATGTAAAGAGCATAAGCACAAGCTTGTCATGTAGACTTGAGACTTTTATCTCGTGAGCAAAACAGCTGAGGGTGAAAATGCCTTTCTCAGCTTCACTTTAAGTTAAAGTTCTAAAATCTTTATATTTTACGTGTGTGAGCATTTTGCCTGCATGTATGCCTGCGTACTATCTGTATGCCTGGTGCCCAGAAAAGTGTATCAGATCTCCTGCAATTGGAGTTAAAGATGTTGATAAGTCATCATGTGCTTGGAGTTGGACCTTGATCCTCTAGAAGAACAGCGAGTGCTCTTACCCACTGAGCCATCTGTCCAGCACCAGAACAAAATTTTCTACTTTCTAATTTGTAGTGAGACTAAGCTAGAATCTCAGTGTTCTCTAAAATAAAAAAGGAAAGAAGAAAGAAAATGGACTGGGATTCTCACAGCGAGTCCCTACCTGAGGAGACACCCCTGGCATATCCAATACAAACATGGCATCTTGGTTACTTTTCTGTTACTATGATAATACACCATGATGAAGGCAATTTATAGATATAGTTTATTTGGTGCTGTGGGATGATCTTTCTCTAGGCTGTGAATGTGTATTCCTCTCATTGGTTGATAATAAAAGCTGGTTTGGCCTATAACAAGGCAGAATATAGCTAGGTGGGAAAGCCAAACTGAATAGAGAGAAAGAAGGGCAAAGTATAGACAGACTCGAGCAGTTGCCCAAGAAACATGATGTCAGCAGATCAGTAATGAGAGGCCCAGGCCCCACAGATTCCATGAGTCCTTAGCCTTAGCACAACCCATGAGCAGCCTGCCTCTGGGTTCAGAGTCAGAGAAAGAAACACACCCTGAAAACGGGATCATAGCCAGGGGAAGAAGCATTTTGCCCCAAACCTAGAGCCAGAGAGAAGTTCCCGAACCCTGAAACTAGGACCAAATGAATACACTAAGTACCTAGATTCACAACATACCAAAGATATTTGCCTTGGCCACAAAATTAGGGTTAATGGTAGAAAGAACCAGAGAAAGAAACACAGTTTGGACCTAGAAACAAAGCCATCTCTGTCCCTGACTCAAAACCAGCCAATCCCTAAGCAGGGAAAATGGACCAATCAGAGCCTTAGTTAGTTACTGGCAGTTGGGTATTCCCCTCAGGCATGGAAAGCCCCCTTACATCATCAGAGAGCAGCCAATATCAAGCCTGGAAGTCTAAAATTCCCCCTCACGCCACTAGGGGACAGTCAGTCATAAGCCCCGAGCCTCTGCCCCCATATAAACCCCTGTTTTTTGTTGCTCTGGGTCCCTTTCCTGCACTGTTCCTGGAGCTGCTGCTGCTGTCTCTAGTTGCTGCTACTGTTGCTACTGCTGTGTTCGCTGCTGCTGCTGCTGCTGCTGCTGCTGCTGCTGCTGCTGCTGCTGCTGCT
>LOJH01040235.1:0-13228 GCA_001685095.1 Ellobius talpinus | reverse complement strand
GAGAGAGAGAGAGAGAGAGAGAGTAGATGGTAGAGATAACATCATAGCACAGAGCCTGGGGATAAAAGAGAAATAGAATTGATTCTTGTTGACCAGTACAATCAGTAAGGAAGTGATAAGGCTGTGTATCCCCCAAATAATGAAAGTTTTGAGCCTCAAGGATGGCTTCCCCTTCCTGCTAACTGCACACCACATGGTATTAGATAAAAGATATTGGATTCAGGCTTCAAAGGGACTGGCATAAGGCATCTTGAACGTCATGCTTGTTCTTGCTGTCATGTTACCATTCAAGTTGGAATAAAGCAAGCTTTGCTGTGACTTTTAAACCACTAGTACTCCCCTGAACCCTTCTCCTCTCATCCCTGTGATGTCTACCTATCAAGGACCTGGGTAGATTGATGGGAGCTTATCTCCATTTGGTGACACTTGGGAGACTTCCAGTCACCACACAAAAAGACGGAAAAACATGAACATGAAAAATCTGAAACCTCCCCAAAATGAGTCCATAAGTAATTTACACAAAGGGTCTGCACAGGCTCTGGGAGCTGGGGTACTGTGGGGCACCACCATTGGGCCTAAAAGCACCTCTGCAGTCTTGACTCTTACCAACCATGCCCCCTTCAGGTTGTTTTTCCTCTGAAAACAAAACATCTGGGAGGCTGAACCACTGTCAGTTACTTCATGTATGTTGACGCCACAGTGTTGGCTTTAAAACTCTGACCTAAAGCAGTGTGTCCAACAAGCCTCAAGATAGAGCTATGCTTGCTAGATTAAACTTCACTAATGCTGGTTATCATAAACTCCTAATTCTCTTGATAAATTGAAACCATTGTGGACAATGCTTGGTAACTTTTGATGGGAAGCCTCTTCTCTAATCGAATATGATTCTTTGTCCTTCTTCAAAAACTGTTCTGGCAGGACAGTGGTAGTGCACACCTTCAATCCCAGCACACTGGAGGCAGAGGCAGGCGGATCTCTGTGAGTTTGAGGCCAACCTGGTCTACAGAGAGAGTTCCACGGCAGTCAAGGCTACAGAGAGAAACCCTGTCTTGGGCAAAAAGAATTTTCTTTTCTGGAGCCAAGGAGACGGCTCAGCAGGTTTACCTTGGTGCCTGCCACCAAGGCAGATGATCTGAATTCGACTCCTGGGCCCCACATTGTGGAAGGACAGAACTGATTCCACTAGGCTGCCCTTTGACCTCTGAGTGTGTACTATAGCATGCAAGTCCTCGCTCAAATGCATTTTTAAAAATGTAATTTAAAACTTTCTTTTGAATTGTAGGCATTTCCACCAGAAACTCTTTTCTTTTGGTCTATACTACCTTAATCCAATGGTAACTCTAAACTTTGCAAATAGTTGGGAGAAATCAGTAGATAGTTAACCCACAACCAACTGAGCATCTATTCCATGCTTAGTTATAACAAAAATGCTGTGGGGAAAGAGAGTAAAAGTGTAAGAGAGATGTAATTCTTCCCCCTTGAGACATTACTACGGCCTTTGCCAAGGACACACTGCTTACACAAGCAAAGTTTTTTTAAAAGTACTACAAGGCAGACTTACTAACAAATGGCACAGATAAAAGTAGTGGAATCCTTCACTTTGAATTACTATAACTGAAAATTCAGTGTGTGCAAGCGGTTAGGTTCTGGGCTCACTAGAAAGATTGAAGTCCCTCACATGACTCAACAGTCAATGGATAAAGCATAAACACAGATAATTGTCTTAGTGATTCACAAACTCACACTGTGGGTGTGGCTCCAGGGCTACAGAACAGGGTTCCTAAATCATGCAAGAGTAGGCTTTCTCAATTTCAGCACGACTGATAATTTAGGCCAGTGGTTCTCAACCTTCCTAATGCTGCGACTCTTTAATACAGTTCCTTATGTTGTGGAAACCCCCAACCATAAAATTATTTTCCTTTTTACTTCCCAACGTAATTTTTGCTTATGTTATAAATCATCATGTAAATATTTTTGGAGGTAGAGATTTGCCAAAGGGGTCATGACTCACACGTTGAGAATTCTTGGTTTAGGCGGGATAGCTTATCCTGTGCCTTATAGGGTACTTATCAGAGTTCCTTTTCTCAGTCTACTATATTCAGGTAGCAACCCCACTACCACACAAGTTAGGCTAATCCAAAATGTCTACAGGCATTACCAAAAGTCCCTGAGGTTTCAGATAGGCCCCAGTTGAGAATTGTGGCTTCAAAAAGCAATCCATATTTCAGAACAGAATTAAAGAACATGCAGAGACTTGAGAGTTTGCCTGTGCAATTGGAGGGGCAGGAGGGGAAGGTTAGGAGGGGTAGGTGAGGAGTGGGGGTGGGGGTAAATACACCAGCCCTGTATATGTCTTATCAGCTCCTGCTACATTGCAGAAATGCAGAGGGCAAGCCTCTGCTTCAGAGGCTTTGAAAATGGACAAAGCATACAAATAAAAAAACTAGTAAGTAAATAATATCCATGTGTATTTGGTGAAGAGCAGGAACATGTGTGGATGGCCCTGCATGCTGTGATCTACTGGGTTGGGTCTAGTTTCTTAGGTAAGGTGGTGATGCCAAGCTACAACCAGGAAGCATTACACTAGCATGTCTGGGAAGTGGCCACGTGGACTCTTAGCAAAAAAAAAAAGGCCTCAAATCATGAAGACTTCATCAATTATTGTGATTCATTTCCTCATTCTAAACAAACATTTGCTTTGAACCTGCATTTGTATTCTTCCTTGTAAAGAGAATCCTCTAATTGTGTGCAATTTGGCTCCCAAGAACCAGAACCTGCCCTGCTGAGGAGAGGTCCTCAATAAAACACTGTGCCAGGTCATGGTTGCCCTTGACCTGGGCATTGAATAAAAGCCTCTCCTGCTGTGGGAGAAGAAATTGTCTTCTAAGTGGAGGAGTGTTGCCTCTGGAATGGCTCGCATGTACAAGTACCCAGAAACAGGCTTGGAGAAAATGGGCCTGCCTTGGGATTTTGTGATTTCACATCTCTGAGCTCATATAAGACAAAGTCCACCCACAAGTTTAAAATCGCTAGCCCTGAATTTCCGGGCCGCGAGTGAGAGCATCAGCGCACGGAAGCATATTTCTTACTCAGTGTCCTAATATACATGGAGACTTCACAACTAAAAGGCTACTTACCAGCTTTAGAAACAAATGCCCTCCCTCTCATCTCTGTAGAGCTGGACTCAATGGTTCATTGTGTGAGTTGTGTTTTCTATAAAGTTGAACATAGATCTTTTCTTAAGTTCGCTGGCATGCACTAATTAATGCTACTGAATAAAAGCTCGATCCGTATCACCCAGAAGAGCTAGGAAAAACTACCTGTGAGGCTGTCATTGGAATAACTAGATTCCAGTTTCAGATCTGGCATCTTGCAAGTCATCTGCGAGGAGTCTACCCTGATGCTCACTCCACACAGCTTCTGGGAGGGTCACCACTGACAACAGTAAAGTAGATAAGCACCCAAAGGTTGGTGCTTGTTTGGACTGTGCTTGCAGTGGTTTCTGGATGCTTAACTACTTTGACTTCCATTCTGTAAGGAACCCAGTGGAGAAGTCAGTCAAGAATCCTGTCTCCCACTGTCCCCATCTTACTGACTGCTCCAATCAACAAGAGACGCCTTTGTTGCCATAGCCACGAGCACTGTCCTTCTGCTGATGAGCCTTTCCTGGGTTATCTTAGCTCTGAGGTCTTTGCAGGAGCCACACAAGTTTAATGACACAGCACCAAAAGCACAGTCATCAGGAGAAGCGGTGGTTCTCTGTTCTGGGTGACATATTGTCACCTGTGGAGCGTCTTCAGAGGCTGAATATCTGCTTCCCAGCCTACCTGTATATATGCAGAGATGGGAAATGTTCACCAAGGGAAGTTACAGCACAGCCTGAGATAAGGATAACTGTAGCTAGTTGTCCCTTCCTGAGTTATGAAGGAGATGGAGTGGCCTGTCCAACTGTACCTGCATGTGCAGCACTGTAGCAAGTGTCCGTGGTTTGTGTTCTATAGAAAAAGATCCACGTTGTGCACACAATTCAGAAATCCAGGCACGAGGACCTGTGTGTCCTCCCTTTAACATGCCTGCACAGGCAGCCTTGCATAAGGCCTCTCCTCGTGGGGGCCAGAAGCGATAAAAAGACTGGCTGGCTCACTCCTAAACATGTTTTAGGTCATCAGGACTCTGCCTTTTCTTTCCCAACCACCTGGGGACAACTTCCAGCACCTCCTGGGGCCTCTTTCCTGGTCTTCCCATCTAGCAGAGTCCAAACTATACACATTTCCCCAGCTCTTGGCCCATAGGAGGCCAAGGGATAGTGGTGCAAGGGAGTGTAAATCAGTTGCATGATAAAGTATCCCACATGCTTATGCATGCAACCCCACAAATTGCAGGGTGAAGACAGGCTATGAGAAGGGGATGCACATAGAAACAAAGGCCAGGAAAGGAGAGGCCATATCTCCCTGGCAGGCGAATTCCAAAATGGAACTCTAAGAAGCCAGGAAACTTTATATGACCCCCACCTGCAGATTGCTAGTGAAATACATTGGTTAGGAAGAAAGGAAGGACAGTTTGCGTCATCAAAGAATTTGCAAAGTTGCCTCAGAAGACCCTAGTGTTCAGGCATGTGGTCCTCCATTTTCACTCCTGCCTTGGGCCCCTGTGGGCATTCAGTGAGAACCTAGAGCACATACCTTTGCCTCAAGTTCCCTGGGATATTTTCTTACTTGAAATCAACAGCCATGGATGCTTTCCAGGCCCCTTTGAATGCACCAAGAATGTGTTCCGTCAAAAAATACTGTCTGCTTTTATTGTACTCAAAGGGCTGTTAACTCTGACAGCCCAGCCAGATTCTTCTAGGTTCCCATTGTGCCTTTGGCCTTCCCAGCCAAATCCTAATGTGGTAATGAGTTTGTGCCCATGCAATGGGAGGGAGGGGCTGAGGAAAGTGTAATCAAGCAGATCCCAAAGGTGGAACCTCAGGACACAAGGCTTCTGCTCCTGTGACTACAGTTTTACTGGACTTAATTTAGGAGGACATTTTTCTTTTTGAAAAATAATGAGAAATAAAAGGCATGGGTCTCTGCTTTTTATGAAATGTGTGGATCACAGTAATGCCCGTGGTTGTGTGGAACCGTTTAAGGGGTAGCTCAGAGACCAGGGCCTGTCTATAGTACACATATAAACATGTATAGGACACTGTCATTTCTCTCTGACTTGTTAATCTTCCAAGAGTCATTAGGGTTTCAGAAAGGACACATAAGTATGTTTTAAGAGATGATAAATGAGGCATGAACACAGTGAGAGATGGGTGATAAAATCCCTTGAAAGTATTGAGTTCACACTTTAGAACTGTGGCAACAATGTCTGTGAATTATTTCATGATCTGGCTAGAATCAGACAATAAAAATCCTAGAGTGGAATGAAATCTTTTTAAGCACGGAGCTCTCCCAGTGGAGGGCCAGGTACTTTTAGGAGAATGCTCTGGAATCCAGGCAAAAAGCACAGAAAGGTCTCTGGAGCTACCAGTGTAGCTATGGTCCCATACATACCAAAGTAATTTCTTTTCCCATGAGAGGAGACAAGAAGCCCTAAAACCAAGTCACTGTGAAGTGTATTGAAGGTCCCTGCCCAATCAGGGGTTCATCCAGGGCTGAGATGGTGGAAGGTCTCACAGGCACTTCCCTGAGAACAGGCAACAGTCTGGAGTACCTAGCAGTCCTCATGTCGGCATTACTGAAGAAGGCCCATTTGCTTGTCTTATGAAATACAAGGCTCAGGTTTACTCAGCCTAGAGAAGAATCCTCACTCTTTCTCACCTGTAGCCTTTGCTGTTGACTCAGAGTATGTGCTGTCCTAATCTGCTTCCCTGGCATCTCTTTCAGACCAGGGAATCCTAGACTCAGGTTGGGCCATAGCATGGGTATCATGAGTGGGGGCTGAGGAGCTTGTCTGTCCTCCTTCATTACATGATAAGTAATGAGCCAAACACCAGATCAGTTATCTCTCATACAGACTCACCTCAGGGCAATGCAGTCTTTCTAGATGCATCCCTACTTAACAGTTATTGATACAGGAATGGTGTTAAGGGAAGTCTGGAGCAGTTTAGAGGTCTTTGGGTGCTGGGGTGGGAAAGGAATCACCACATAGTCCTATCCGGAGCATCCCAATGGGGTACACAGGGATTATGCTCTTTCTTCATCCAAATTTGGAATGACTGACTTACTAACTGGTTCTGCCATTTCCCCTCAAGGAAGCCTGAACCAAGAAGTACTTCACACACTGGAAAGAACAGGACAGAAACAGCTTTCCCTTTGCAAACCGGTTCTTCCACTTCCTAGCTATGTGATCATGAGTGAGATATTTAATCACTATGCATCTCGGTTTCCTAATATATAAAATAGAGCTAATAATAGCCACATTGAAGAACCATTATGCAGATGAAATTAGATAACTCTCGGTAGTTATCCAATATGAGAAAGTTTCCGTGGACAGAGAGTGTGCTTTTTCAAGGCGCCCCACCTCCCCTGCCCCATGTAAAGTCTGAGGCTTAGCAGAAACACCTGTGGTGAATCCTGCTCCTGAGCCATGTTGCTGCCTCCTCCCCTCCCAGTGAGGTAATCTAGTTGTTCCCATGAACAATATTAGTGTCAGGATCTAATGATTTCAAAAGGCAGTATGAGAGGCTGGTCCCCTCCCCCTTCCCACCATCTCCCATTCCTGCCATGCATGGTCAGAAACAGAAGCAGGGGGATCCTGTTTGGGAAAGGATGGGGGTGTAGCTGTCATCGGGGTGGTGACTGGCAAAGAAAATGAAACACCTTAAAGGACTTCAGAGGCCATTTAAGAAGTCCCCCATCTCCTCTGAAGTTGAACAGTTGGATGAGGCCAAGGGGCTTCTCAAATACCAGGGCCCTTGCCAGCTTCAAGGCTCAAGTGTGAAGCCAGTACCCCTACTTCTAAATGCACATGTGCTCTCCTCCGTCCAGTGTGTGTCCCAACAAGAGAACACAGCAGTCCCTCTCCTTACCTAGAGTGTAGCCTAGATCCGTGCCACCACACAATACTTGTCATTATCACAGGGTCCAATTATCACTGATATTATGCAATATTGTTTTTAACTTCTTGCTGCTGTAATGATGATAGTATACTTTGGCACACAGTTCAGCCTGACCTCATCCAGAACTTCTCAGACATCACAAATAAGGTCCGTGAATAATACGAACGGCATTTGGTGCTTAATGGCATGTGTGTACCTCTTGCATAATGGAGGTGAGTGGACAGGGAGGGAGAGCGAAACGAAGACCTTAATCAGAAAGACAAGACGGTTGGAGCCAGAAACGGGTGGCTCAGAACTATCCGATCAGCCCACATCTCCTTGCAGGAATGGGGAAGTCTCATCTATTCTTTCTCTTATCTAGCTTATGGATCTTCAGATAAGACTGGAAGATGGCTGGAGATATCCTTCAAGCTTCTTTGCTGGCACTGAGCCCCATTTTGGATGCACGGAACATGGCTTTGCTGTTGGCAGGAAGATATGTGGATGGAAGTAAACCTTACAGGTGACAGGTTACAGACCATGCCATCAGAGAGGGCTGAGACAGAATGGAGGGCAGCCTAGGAGGTTCCTGTGCTTGTACCCCAGAAAGAAGGTTGCCATTCTGCAGATGAAAGACTTGGTTTGTTAAAGCTTTATCCGGCATGCACAGACATCGTCTAAAGCCTTAATCCAGTTTCTAAGAGCAAGGGGAGCTTCAATCATCATTGTTTAAAGCAAACAGAAACCAAAACCAACAAACAAGTATTAATCTCTAACTTCTGCAACTCTGTTTTCCTAGGGATAAAATAAGCATTCCAAGCAATGATTCAATGAAAATTGCAACAACCTCAGCTAAATATAAGACCAGAAGGAGAACTGGAGTCTAGGACTGCAACTTTCATGTTTCTTTAAGGCACCCCAGCCATCCTGCCCTCTGCCTTAGCTGATCTGTGAAGTCCCTAGCAAGTCACTTAGGCAAGTCATATAGTTTACAACATGGTCATATGACCCACTAAGTGATATTAATAGTAGAAGCTTCAGCTTGGCATCTGCTACTTTTCCATAAAGGCCTCAAAAATGCCATGGGAATCAATGTACATTGATCTCATTTTCGGTGCCCTTATGAAAAAGACAACTTCTCATTAGGACCGAATCCATGCATCTGAAAGCCATTGGGAAGAGCAGAATGGAAGGCCACAATCCCAGACGGCTGGAGTCTGACAATGGTGTTCCACTCAGTGCTCCTTGCAGCCATCCTCTCCACAATTATCTGAAGTTTGTCAATTTACTGTGCCCCCAACAAATCAAGATGTTGGGACACTGCAGAAAAAAGTAGCCAAGAAGCAGCACAGGAAAGCACTTTTGTCAATAGAACATTTTAAGTGGGTGCCTGATGTTGTATTTAGAAGCTGGTTTATATGTGAACTTTTGTAGAGATGAAGGGTGGGCTAATTTTTTAAACTGTAAATTTGATGGAATATCAAATCATCTTCTTAAATCTCCTTTCCTTCATATGTTAACTGGTGTGGAGGGAGTTCCTCTCAAACCAAAAAAAAAATGTATTTCCCTCCTAGAAGATCTACTGAAGTTGTTCATGGACCAAATACAGTAGACTCACTGTGCTAGCGACAATCAAACACATTTCTCTTAGAGATGTCTAGTTGAAAATAGCAGATAAATGTGCTGAACAGAGTCCAGTCTCCCCAGAAGTCTTAATTACTAAATCAGTATGATTACATGATGAATTAAATTGACTGTAGATTAGTTTAAGTGGTGCAAGGAAAAAAACACACATTGATTCTTTTTTCTAAGTGGAATTTCATATGACACAATATGGTCTTTTTCTAAGTATTTAATGGATTTTTTTAAATTATCTTGATCAGCTTTCCCAGTGACTAAACATCTTAAAATACAAACATTATTTTGTGCATAAAAAATAAACTTTTTTGGTGACCCTCAAGCTTGTTTTTAAATTTGTCCAAAATCATTTCCAACCTCAATACCTGGTGTCCCGCTTCAAGTTCCTACTCCTTGTCTGTTACCTCAAGGAAAGAGCCCTCACAGATGCCCTAGCTGGCCAATTCACCTCTCTTAGCTCAGCTCCTGGTACTTTTGAGCCTGGAAACACACTAGCTTCAAGATGCCAAAATGCTAGACACATACCTGCCGGGGGCCTTTGTACCTAACTTTCTTGCCAAACAATCTCATCCTCAGATACTCCCTGGCAAGTCCCATCACATCATTCTGGTTCTACTAAGTGCCTGAGACCAAAGTGGTGTGTCCATATAAAAAAGCTTTTTCTATCATTTATACCTCTAACTCTCCCTGATTCCCGTGTTTTCTTGCCTTCAAATAGTCATTGGCTCATTGTATGTGTCCCATCATAGATGATACAGATTGGACATCTAGCTCATGCATCTCACACACACACACACACACACACACACACTATGGGAAAATAGAAAATAAAGGGAAAGACACCGTGTCCCCCAATGTATTTCAAGTCTTGCCAAAGAGAAAATATTTACTTAAGTGATTTATTTCAAAGCAAGACAGTATATGATGAACTAGCTTCCTATAGTTGAGATGAAAGTAAGAAGACTCCCAAGCTTCCCATAACCAGTAAGTGTTTCTGACTGTACAGTGAACTCTATTACAGTCTGCAGATGCTCAAATAGCAAGCCTTTGTTCTCCATGCTATTTTATCCCCTACTCTTAACAGGTGAGCATTTATTTATTCAGTTTATCAGCATTAGTGAACATTTCCATGGGACAAATCTTTTTTTGCCCCCTGAAACACTGACTGGGTTTCTGGCTACAAAAAGTGATGATGTCCTCATGAATGAATTGTTTCTGCTTCCAGAGGATAAGCTGATATCATGGCTTTCAGCAAGATTAATAATGGGCCCAGTCCTCACCCAGTCCAGGTGGAGATGCATTCCCAGGCAATGTCTCTGATGATCCCACAGTCTTTGACATTTAACTCTGATTTAGTAATATTTTTTCTTACTATGATTTCCATAAAAAGATCTTATCTCAGGCTGGGTGTGATGCCACATTCCTCCAACCTCAGTACAGTAGTTAAAAGGCAGAAGCTGGAGAATCAGGAATTCAAGGTCATCTTAATCTACTTGGCAAGCATAAGGCCTGCTTAGGTGACATGGGACCCCAGCTTAAAATGACCAAAGGGTAAAAATATAAAAATGCTCTCTCTCCCCATAGAAGTTGAAGTCGTCCCAAGTAGTGATTTATTTTCCTGTAGCGCCTTGCATCTCACTATTGCCATGTGTCTCCCCAACAAAGCATCCATCCACCACATGCAAGCCTGGAAATGGAAAGGAAGCTCACGAATTTTGTATATGAAAGCAAACAGTTTCGGCTTTGTGTGAGACTGGCTGAGATGCAGGACAGTTCCTATGCTGTCAAACATAGTTAGCCTTCCCAAAGGGGAGGTTAATTACACAACTCTATGTACAGTGGGGAGAGGGAAGCAGTAGCAAGTGATGGGAAATGGGGGAAAGGCTGTTCTCTTGGCTCTGGGGAATGTTCACAGTTGATACGGAAGATTACCCTGGAACAAAGGTTGCATTGCGGGCTTATGTCGTTTGTGCTCAACTTGTACTGCGTTATTATAGACTAGTGCTATTGTTGTCGTGGACAATAGAAGGTTTTATTGCAGCATTGTGTGCAGAATGCCTGCATGGTTTCTTTTTTTTCCCCCTCCTCCAGATCCAGGCAGATATTCAGTATCAAGTTTCTGAAAGAACCATGTCAAGATGAAGAGGTATGGACATTTCCTTCCCCCTGTCTCATGCTAACTTTCAAAGTCCACTAGTTCACTGTTGTTTGAGATATAAGAAATCACCACACTACAGTACAGCAATCACGGGCAGCTCTACACAAACTGAGTGCTAGCATAGATCTCAAAGGCGTGACTCCCATTTCAGATGCTTGAAGAGCAAGCCTGATTCAGGTAATTTGAGAGGAGAACAAGAGCATTTTAAATGTTAGTTCTCCAAATATTCTGCTTTCAGATAAAATCTTTTCTTTCACTCTCCCGCTATGATTCCACACACCTATACAGGAATACTCTGAAGTTCTACATTCCTAGAGAGACACACATATTTAAAAAATGGCCTATGCATTCATGATAATTGTTTTAATAGTAGCATCAACTGCCACCTCATCCATGGTGATCTATGTTCTGTAGCATTGCCATGATTCTTAGTCGCTTGGACACTTGTATTCTAGCCAACATCTCTTCTCTTCCCAGCATCAGCTAGAGATTATTCTTATTAAGTATAAGTAGAAAGTTCCTTACAAGCAATTCATCAGAATTCACTCAGCACGAAGTTAATAAACAAGCCTGTCTCTTTTTCTTAACTTGCACAGAAAGACAAAAATTCACAACAATTCAATGTCATTGTCCTCAATTTCCTAAACTATCCATACCAGCTTTAGTAATTGAGGGCCATCCTTATCTTCCACAATGGCTCAGTCTTAATTATTTCCAACTATCTTGCTCAGTACAAGTTTGCCTTGATTAAACCTTTCACTGTGGTCTAATATAACTGCCAGCAAAGCTACAGTGACCCACCTTTTCCTAAAGAAAATTGGTTTGAATAACTGTTTCACCATATTATTTCAATTCTTTATGTCACAGTTTCCCCATTATCAAACCAGAAATGCCTCATAGATCTGGGGACCTTATGAAAGCCAAGCAATGGCATGTGTGCATAGGCTCTCAGCTCCGGGGGGAATACAAGTACCAGAAGGCTGGTAAGGGAAGCTGGGAGCATATGAGATGGAGGAGTGTGATAGTCATTGCCTTTGGACACACACCCTTCCAGTTATCCACTGAGTCCCTTCTGCAGTGTTTGCATGTAAAGACATAACTTCTGCACTATAACTGGATGAATTATTTTGGAAAGCTTAACAAAAGCAGAGCTGATTGGGAAAATTAAAACTAACACTCCCAAGAAATAACTCTTCCCTCCTCTACACCATGCCCCCCCAAATATTATTGCCATTACTTATTACACTGCACCTCTGCAGTTCTAATATTGCAATAACTTTCTAACTGACCCGACTCCCTCTGCTGTGCCCCCTTCCTGCTCCAGTTAGTTCTATAGGTGACCCTCCTCCCCGATACTCTTTAGAGTCTATGGTGGTTGCCAAGCTCTACTCAAAATCTCTGATAGACTTGTCACTGCCCATGAAATCGGGGACAAACCTCTAATCCACAATTTGGCTTTTGACTACTCTTATATCTCAAATCTTCCTGATTCTTAGATCAACGTTGAACTCTAAATGCAATGTGGAAGGCTTTCTGGTCCAGACCTTTGTGAGCTGATGTGGTTTCAATCATACCTACACAGCCTACTGCTGTCCTCATTCATCTTTACTAAAATGAAGCCTATCCTTCAACTCTAGAAATTGTCCTAACTATAGTCAGAAATCTTCATATTTCTGAAGCATATGCTCACAGAAATCTCATGTCATCACTGCCTGGACTAGACTATGATGAAATTAAAGCCAGAAGTCCCACCTTTAGAAAACAGAACTGGAACAATGCTTTCTGGATAACCGGAGGTAGTATTGATTCAGCTACGTGAGACTCTACCTGAAGAACAATTAAATTAAAAAAAATAACATAAAATGGATTTTAAGAAGAAAACATATCTGAGGGAAAATATTATTTTTAAGCACAAAGTAAAACCCATTTTATCTATTGTGTTAGTGACTCTTCTACCTCCATAACAAAGCACCATGACCAAGGCAACTTATAGAACGAGTTTATTGGTGGCTTACAGTGTAATGAGTGCTAACATGGCAGGGAACATGGCAGCTGGCTGGTAGGCAGGCATAGCATTAGTGTTAACTGGTAGCAGGATGGGCTTTTGAAACCTCAAAGCATAGGTTCAGTGACTTACCTCATCTAACACCCCCAATCCTTCCCAAGCAGTTCCACCAGCTGGGGATGAAGGATTCAAATATATGAAACCATGGGGGCATCCTAATTCAAACTACCATATCTATCAGTAAGATAACTACATAGGATATGAATAATACATGCATGAAAGCCATTTCTTATAAAAAGAAAATTACAAACTAAAGAAGACAATTGTCTTTGCTAGGGGTCATCTAGGATGAGGAAGCATAAGTAGACAAAAATGCCTCTGATGTAGGAGGGTCATCTCT
>LOJH01040233.1:0-14663 GCA_001685095.1 Ellobius talpinus | reverse complement strand
TGCGGGAGCCGGGCGGGACAAAAAGCAGGCCCTGCTCTCCGCCTTTTCACTACAGGCCCTGACTTTCTGAGAACAGAAACCTGGGCCTGGCAAGGTCCCACATGAGTTCCTGGAGTTGTCTGAAATTGACTCTGTTCTGCTTCAGCTTGTGTCCTAGCTGGGAGCATGGGGCCTGGTGCTCTTGAAGATCACGTGGGTCTCTGTGGCTTCTTTGCCTTTTCTCTACTAATGCTTCTGCAACACCATTCCCTCAGGCGGCCCCTCTGGCACAGTCCCTACCTAGCTTAAAAGAACTTGGTGTGGAGAAGTTAGTCAAATTCACAGCACATATTAGACATCACCACCAAGCTACCAAACTCACAAACATTCTCTTAAGATTATTGAAGTTGAAGATACATCTCAGCTGTTAAGAGCACATGTGCTCTCACCAAGGACCCAAGTTTGGTCCTTAGTACCCACACACATGGTGACTCACAATCGTCTATAACCCCAGTGTCAGGGGTCCATTACCATCTCCTGGCCTCCTCAAGCAACAGGCATACACGTGGTGCCCATACATGCAATCACCCAAATACACATCTTTTTAAAGGTAGTGAGGTTACCAAAAAGCAGATGGTGTTACCAAAAAAGGATGGTGGTGGTAGGAACTGTTTCAAATACCAGTGAGATCGTCTTATTGGCAGCTATGGAAGTGGATATATGCTTGAAGGAGGGCCGGAACTAAACCTAGTACACACAGTATCTTATGCAGGCTTTGTGAGATTCATCAAAGCTATGAAATGAGATACAGGAGCAGCCTCAGACTTGAACAATGAACAGTGGAAAATAGAGCGGGGAAATAGAATAAAGGGAGGGCTCTAATTAGGGTCGGAGAGGGAAATAACTACAGAGGAAGGCAAAGTAACAGTAAGGATGTCTGGAAAATTCATAAGCAATTATATTATTAATTACCTAAAAAAACTTGTAAGTCTTGTACTTACATATATAGCTTAAAGGAATTTTAAATAGAATTGTCATCTAGGCTGACAATGCTCATTCCAAGAGCCAAAACCCACTTAATAGAAACTCCAACACCAGGTATGAGAATCTCTTTTGAGTTGTTGGTCAACTTGTACAAGAGAGTCCCAGAACATTACAACTATTGCTATTGCCCTGAGTTTCCCCTAAGGGGTGGAAGGTAAGTCTCTATTGCTGAAGACCCCATGCACTTCAGACATTCTTCAGAAGATTCTTCTGGTAGCATGAAAGCTTCTGAAGGAGGTAAGCAACCAACAGCCCTACCCATCTGTGACACTTCTTAACCACAGTTACCAGCATGGCATGATAACCCTAAGGGTGTATAGTGGCACACATAACTTGGTGGTAACCAGCAGCTCTCTAACTGGACTTAAGGCCTGCTCAACAAGAAGTAATCCATACCTGGTACTGGAAATTATCTAGGTCTGGTGAAGTCATGAAGCTTGGAGGAGAACTTATAACTATTGCTTTACTAAACCAGCATAATCCACAACTACATTCTAAATCAGTGGTTCTCAATCTTCCTAATGCTGCAACCCTTTAATATAGCTCAGCTCCTCATATTGTGGTGATCCCCAACCATAAAATTATTTTCATTGGATACTTCATAACTGTAATTTTGCTGCTGTTACGAATCGTAATGTAAATATCTGGGTTTTCAATGGTCTTAAATGATCCCTGTGAAAGGATTTTTGTATCTCCAAAGGAGTTGTGACCCACAGGTTGGGAACTACTGTTTTAAACATCTGTCCTTATACCCACAGGTAAGTGTAGTCTTCACCGCTCATCAAGGAAACTCCTCTTTAAGACAATTCGAGACCATCACAGAAAACCACAACCAATCAAAATGCAGAGTTGTGGAGCCCAGCCATCATGGATATATCAATAAAAGTACACACCAAAGTGAACAGGCAAAAGAGGTCTCAACCCTACATAGAAACTAAGACAACTAAGGAATACTGATAGTGGAAGAAATAGTCTTTCCCAGGGCAAAGCATACAATTAGTTGTCTGATTCCAAATGGTCAGCCCTGAAAACACACTGGTAGGTTATATTTGGAAATATATATTATAAATCTACAAGTATGCTATAATAAAAATTAATGAAAAAACGAGGCCATGGATTTGAAAGAGAGCAAGTAGGATTTGAAGGAAGCAAAGAGAAGGGGAAATTACGTTAGTTTCAAAAATAAAAAGAAGTATTTAAATAAAACAGAGATGGAATCAGTTGGGTTGTCCTACTAGTGCTAATACCTTGGCAGAGAAGACCTGCATAGCTCTATCCTTGCCAACCCACTAAGACCTGGTCCAGGGAGGTTATCTATCAGGTGTCATTACAATGATTTTATGGTTCTGAGGATGGTACAGGGGTATTTTATGCCTTTATGAATACTAAAGAATCCAGAGGTCTCGGCGCAGAATTTTGGCATCTTGCAGTACTCCACAGCAAAGGAATGAGACAGCCAACACTAACTCTGTCTGGTGTGGCTTTGTAGGTACTCAAGATTTGGGAGTAGTTTCACGTGGAGATGTTGGTGGCTAAGTATTGGCCAAGCAGCCTAATTATGATGAAAGTGGGCTTCCAGGCCTCAACAAGTTTCCATTCTCAGTAAGTGCCCCAAGGAGAAAGGCGGGGTGCTTGGTATGGGCTCATTGTTTGAGCCTGCGTGCAGGTGCCTGATAGGGAACAATGGACTTCATTGTGGTGGTACCTGGCCCTGTGCATGCCAAAGCCAACGCATATTGCTGAGGGCAGGTACGGAAGTCAGTGGTGATGCGTAGCCAGGTGGATTCTCATCAAAATGGCCTCCTTAGGCTGACAGACTTCATTATGGCAGGTCAGAAAGCTATTTGCAGTGCTTCTGAAACTGGGCTGTGAATTCAGCCAGGACCTTGGTTCAAAAGCGCTTATGCTAAGGCAGATGCATCTGTTTTCTACATCTCCCACAAACGGAGAACTCTTTAGAGTATTGAATGTAGAAAATTAAATGTATTTCTTTTTAAAGAAGATACACCTGAAGAATTGCAAAATACAAAAAATTCTTAGAAGTGTACTTGTTTCATCTTAATATTTTTATTTTGTTTTGCTTACTGGACAAAGTAAAGATAGTAAAATATATTGTGTGATTTAAAAAGAATATTCCTGTGATCTCTCAATGAGGAATTTTTTTAAATGCCAGATTTCACAGGGGTAGATATCCTTGATAAGCACAATCTTTTCAATCAAAATTGTGCAGACGGTGGCCAGAGATGAAAATACACACACACACACACACACACACACACACACACACACACATCAAAATCAAGTAGGAAAGGGTGTATTGATGAACGTTCTGAAACCGGCACCACACAAGCTTTCAAATCTTTCCTTTTTTTTTGTCTTCATGGATTCCATCTTGTGGAAGACAGTAAGATAACTCACCTTTCTTTGAAAGGGGGCACAGATGACCAATTTTATTTTCTCAAAGAAGACAGTGCCACTGTCTGCCCAGGGGACAGTGAGTTCGCCCCACTCACCCATGAATCTCCTTCCTGGTCACAGGATGTGACTTCTTTTGATGCCCTTTCTGGTTGACCTGACTGTGACAGAAACTCTCTACAGAAATGGAGGCAAAAAATGACTAGTGACCAATAGAATGCCAAGCTTTGTGCAGGAGCACTGAAACCCTTTAGGCTACAAAACCTTCATATGGCAAGTGGGGAAAATCAAACCTCCTTTAAAGGCTTGGTGTGGGGGATAAAAATGAGGTGGTACTTCGTGCTCTGTGGGCTCATCACTCCTGATACATAACCGACCAAAAAGTATGTTCATTGTTTTGTTTCTGACACACATCTTGCCTCTCAACCTCTCTGTTACTGAAGTTATGGATAGGCCTATGTGCCAAAGTTGCACTTCCTGTCCACAAAGAATCTGCTGTGTGAAATTTCAAAGTGCACAAAAGTACATATTTATTTCTTAAAAATCTCCAACCCCCTGCCTGGGAAGCAGCACATCTGGTCTTTGCTTCTTTAGCTCGCCTCTCTGTTTTACCTATGGTTGTATTTCTGTCTCTTGACCCAACAGGGGACAAGGTTTGTGCTCCCCTCTCAGGTGTCTGCTACTGAGGCATCAGGCTTATCACAACCTCCAGTTGATTCCAAAACCATCCCCAGAGCTTGGCTCAGCAGCATGAATGTGTACAATTACCAAGTGGAGAATCAATACAGACATCATACTGGTCCTGAATAGCATCCCTTGGGAACATGTGACTGACCCTGTTTGTGCTGGCTTCCATAGAACTCCTTTTACCTGACACAGAGCTACATGAATATTATGGGAAAGTCACCTGACCATTTACCCCCTGCAGTTGGCATTTGATTGTACCCAAGGTGAGGCCTGAGAGTCTTTATGAAGATTTGGTCTCCTGAGAGGTATAATCTTGGAAGGAGAACAGCTTCCACTTGTTTGGCTAAGAGAAGAAGAAATCCTGGTCAGCACAGAGCAAAATCCAGCTTCTGTTTATCTTCTACATCTGTTTATTATTATTATAATTATTATACCTCTGTTTTCAGCACATACCCTCTCCTTCCTGTCCTCCCTTCCATTGTCCTCACCAACTTCCAGGTTCTTGAAGTGGAAGCCGTGAAATGAAACTAGAGGTCAGTTCACTGCCTTTTCTGTCTAGACTTTTGTGATCTTGTAAGAGTTAGATGAGTTTGACAAAGAGCAAAGACAAGAGCAGGTCTTGAGGAGAGAAAATCCAAGCTCTGTTTAAGCCTATCAATTTACCTGGGCCTTAGCTGACCCCTTGGACAGCTCCTCAGCNGCTATGAGCATCCTCAGGGATTGGCACATTGGATCTTTGGTTTCTCAAAGTTCATTCACATCTGTGCTTGCTTGGTTCCTTGTCCCCAGTCAGTGGAACTTAAGGAACCTGTACACATGAAAATAATGCATGAGCAATGCATCACTATCCCCTCTGCTTCATCCTCATCACACTCCCAGGGCATTTTCTCCAGATTTCAAGATAAGGGAAGACAATCCTGTAGGATTTAAGAATTAGTGGTTAGCAGTATGGCACAGAGGGACATAGTCAAGGACCAGAAAGATTAATTTTTAGTCTTGCATGTTTTGGACAAGTTACTCACTTATTATTTGAATGTCTCCTTCTACAGAGAAGAGATAATGCGTGCCCTAAACAGGATATATGCAAAGCATCTTGATACAAATTGCTGAGTGTTTTCATAGGCTTGAACTAGCCACACCCAAGAATTCCAAGACAGGCACAGTGGTTAAGGAGGCCTAAAATAATTGGCTGCTTCTGAGGAAAGAGTGAGGAAGAAAGGAGCAAAGGTAGTGAGCTGGTCCCCTTGTCTGTACTCAGGATCAAGGGGTGACTGTCTTGGTCACCAGGACCCATAGCATGTCTTCCGTGAAAGGATGCCAGAGGCTCAGTGGCAAGTCTCTTGAAGAGTCAGCAGCATTGGCTCCCTGCGAATGATGCTCATGACTCTCTTGATGAGGAGTTATTGAATCCCCTGGAGGTCCCATTCTCCACAGGCCGCCATTTTCTTTCTCCTCAGTGATTCTCAGCCAGAGCTGTACACTAGAATCATCTGGGGGCGTGTGGCCTGGTAAGCATAGCAGTGGTTGGGAGAGGCCGCCCTGCAGTCAAGAGTTGAGAATCCCGCCATTCACTGCCTGAGCCTATGGGCCTTCTTTCCCCTGCTCCTCAACTTGAGTTAGGGAGCACCATTCTTCCCACACAGATTCCCAGTGGCTTTGGGAGCTTAATGGAATCGTCTGTGTTGCTTAATTTGTGTTGTACTTTAAAACCTTTTACTTATTTATTGTAAAATTGATTCTAATAACATATTTGAATATTACCCAAGCAATATGTGGTATATTACTCAAGCAATATATGCCTAGCTTTCCAGTTTAAAAAAAAAGGAAGAACCATTAATTGAGTTCCTTTCTGGAACAACATGAGAAAATAATCCAGAAACTCATTAATGATAATTTGCCTAAGTCATATTTGAATATTTCATGCCCGCTTTCACATTAGTATCTAGTTGGGTTTTAATCAGATCCACATCTTATGTGAGCAGGGGTACTTGTGACCAGCGTGTGTCACACACAAAGCTACATTGTGGGGATCCCAGGTCACTTCCAAAATGAAGTCAACAAAGGAACTTGTGAGGCCTGGCAAAAAGCACAGCCTAGGGCCCTCATCTTTGAGACACGGGTCAGAGATGCTATTGGCAATTAAATGTTAGCCCTTTGGCTTTAGGGCATTCTTTTTCCTTTTAAAACAGAATGATATTTTATAAGGAAATAGTTTCAACACTGCAGATTAAAGACTGATTCCTACACCATCACTCACTAAGTTTTACTGCATGAGTCATTGATATCCTCTTCTATCTGTGCATTCTCCTGTGGCTAGATTATTTATTTTATCAGGTATCTGATACCTGATGATGAGATACCGTCTCATCATCTGTAGGTATTTTAGTGTCTATTCATAAGTGGTAAACCTACAAAGGAAAGGCTCTGGGAAGCCTTACCCCCACAGGTAAATCTTAGGACACCTCAGACTGAAGCTCAATAGGATACGTTGTTTCCTGCTCTCCATGACCTTCCTGGGTAGTTCCAGGGCACAGTACCCATTTCCAGACACAGACCTTGTCTTTAACTCTGCATCCGTCCATGAATTCACACACGGGTAGTTCTCAGCAGCACGTCATAACCA
Organism: Ellobius talpinus; assembly: GCA_001685095.1. Lineage (NCBI taxonomy): Eukaryota > Metazoa > Chordata > Mammalia > Rodentia > Cricetidae > Ellobius > Ellobius talpinus. Next base: position 7,915 of record LOJH01040233.1, on the reverse strand, counting down.
TGTACTGCACACTGATGGTGAGAGGTGTGAAAATGGACTGGGAATCTGAAAATTTGCTCTAAATTTCTTCTCATGGTGACCCAAGTTGGACATACTAAATTTATTAGTATCTGATGGCCTTTAGGTCGCTTTAATGCTTTAATAGCAGATAATGAAGATTTCTGATGAACCACAGACCTAAAACTTCAGAGGAATTTATATATTTAGAGGAGAAAATTGAAGGGAGAGCCAGTATGAAACAGAAGGCAAGTTTGTTTGGTATTTTGGTTTTTCTTCTTCTACATGAAGAATTTCCTTCTGAATTTTAGAAATCTATCATTAGAATTTTAAAATTTTATCCTTTTTTGTGTGTGCATGGATGATTTGTCTGCCTGCATATAAATGCACCACAGGCATGCCTGGGGCCTGCACGAAGTCAGAAGAGAGTGTCAGATACCCTGGAACTGGAGTTACAGATGGCTGTGAGTCACCTTGTGGGTACTGGGAATTAAACCCAGGTCCTCTGCAAGAGCAACCAGTGAGTCATCTATCTGGCCTCTCATTGGACTTTTATGTAATATTTTGTTTTCTGAGAGTCTCATGAACACAAGAGAACATCCGTCACTGTGAAGACTAAGCTGGTTTTATTAATCTGATTACTACTGCGACCACTGTAACAACATGCAGTCCGTCTTCACTGATGGCCGTTTGAACAACACGGTTCTGGAGATTCATATCTGGATGAGCTATGGGGCTTAACTCTCGGGCACACTTAAGAAAATGATTAAACAACACTACAGTTTAACACCACAGCATAAAGCAAAGAACTAAGCAAATGCAAAAGTCCTGTTAGAGCAACTAAATTCAGATGATGCAGAGAGGATGGAAGGACATCTGGCCTGAGGGAAGCTTCTAGTGGGAAGCCTCTAGGATTCGAACTGGCTCTTAAGAACATGCAATATTTCACCATGTGTGGAAGAAAGCAAGGGCCTTCCCAGTAGTGGCAGGAAGATGTATGCAGCTGTGAAGGTTGCAAGTGGCCTTGTGCCCTGGGGAGATTATACACTGAAGTATCGACTTTGGGAAGCAGTGAAACTAATAATTTAGGTAATGCAGGAGCTGCTTGGCACAGTGTATCGTCAAAGCTTGACTATCAGTATGAATGCCATTTCTTTCCCTTCTGTCTCCTCTGTGATTCCCCAGGCCCACTGTGTTCCAAGCTGCCTTTAAATTCTTCGTAGGTTCATAAAAGTGGAAACAGAGGTGCTGTGAGCTACTGCGATGAACTCGAACAAATTACACATTGTCTATGAGGGTAGAGCTGACTTCTCATCACAGGGTCCCTTTCTTAGTTATGGCTCTCCAATAAAAGCCCCTGGCTGCAGATTTTGGGGATGTCCTCCTCTCAAAGAGCAAAGGAGTTATAATATGTCTTTGATAGGAAAAGCCTCGGGTTTGGACACTGTCCGTTAGAAGCTTTGAATGACACTTGCTCTCCTTGGTTTAACCACCAGAACGTATTGTGCATCTGTATCTTAGTGTACAGTACAGCCTACAAGAGAAACCTAGAAATATTTCCAGCTAAGTTATAATCTGCCTGTCCGTCATCATCACTACGGGCTGGGCACGTTCCTTCCTAGTGGAGGCTATCTAAACGCCTCTGGTAATTAGGTTAGCACGCAGGCTTGCCGGCCTTTCTGCTTGTGGCTCTAATTAGGGATTTCTGCAATCCACCTGATCTCCTCCAGGTGCCAGTACCTCATTGAGCAGATTTCCTAGGCCCAGCTTCCTGACGCCATGGTTTAGAGCCCTCAGGGAAATACTCTCAATGTTTTCCTCCACCCTGTTCAACGTCCAACTTCAGAACTTCAAAAACCACGCAGTGTTCAAGTTTGCTGCTTTCTGTAACTGACACATATTCCAATGTGTTCAGTGCACACTTCCTATGCTTCCTCATGGCTTTTGCAAGTCCTAATGGAGGCCAAGTGGTTTTATGCCTTTTAGTCTAGACTACCTAAGGGAACAGATACAAAAGCTAAGCAAAGAGGGGGCAGGTATGGATGTCAGTTAATATGAAAATTGTATGGCAGGCCCCGAACTGATCTCCCAGTTAGCTGTGAGCCTTCAATGGACTTTTCATATACAATAATTCCTCCTTGGAAATGGTTTGAATTTGAACTTTCTCTAATTGAGTGGACTCGAGAATACAGAATCGGTGACAACACATACTCAGCACTGTTTCTCGTACAGTGTGGGGCAAATATAAATGATTCTCTTTGGATAACTGCCCATGTACTTTACTGTTCATGTGCACTTTCCAAACGTTCAGGGCTGGAAAAACATTAAAAAGTCAGGAAATCTCTCCTGAGCGAGCTTTCTTGGGCAGATTTCTGGCAGATAATGTTTCCTGTTACATAGGAAATGCTTTTAAGCTTAGCTTCATTTATAGTACTTTGGCTTGCCCAGAGTCTAAGCTATGAATTTTGCTTGGTTGCTGGTAACAACTATTGAAAAACAAGCCAAGCAGTCACCTCAATAACAAACACAAGGATGCATTAGGGGGTTGCTTGTCCATTTTCAAAAATACATTTGGAGAGAAGCTCCCAGGATGGTATGGAAGATTCGTAATGTTAAGATCAAAGACTTTTGAGGCTTAAGTTTCATATTTCGCCATCCACAGAAGGTAACTTACTTATCCCAATGCTCTCAAGATGAGATACACTGCAACCATATCAACATTCAGACAGTATAATCCAAAGGGCACAGTAGGTGTGCCCACTCTTGTCTTAGGGGTCTTCCTCTGTAGTTTCTCCTCATAGCCCTTTAATCATAACACTGTCATACAGCATCTATCTCTGATCTTCAAGAAAGATGGATGCATATCTAAATGGGACCATTTTATTCTTAGATAAAATCGCTATTCGTAAAATGGCACTAGGTGGAAAAGTAGCAACCCAGAGACATCTGTCTTTTATCCTAATTACATGTTGTGGTTACTATTACAGCAGTTATATGGGGGAAATATAAATGGTAGTTAATATGCTGGGTGTGGTGGCACACTCTTTAATCCCAACACTCAGGAGTCAGAGGTAGGCAGAGCTCTGTGAGTTCAAGGGCAGGCTGGTCTACTTAGAAAGTCATAGGCTAGCTAGAGATACATAGGAGATGCAGTCTATAAACACAGTTAGCTTTCTAACTGCAAGCAGGTTTAAACTGTTTCTGATCATTAATATTCAATACTTAGACTCAGATCTATAACTGCATCTGAAAAAGCTTGCATTGGTCTTTCTTTGGCTTCACTGTCCCCTATATCCTTATAGTCACAAATCAAAGTGATGTCACTGTATTTGATTGTTCCTGCTGTTCACTGACAGCATGCCATGGTGGAGGGGGGTAATTGGATGAAAACGATGATGGCAAAGTGTACGCTCCAATAGAAAGACAAAAATTGTTGCGTTGTTTTCCAACAATGGTCACCATGAACGGTGGAAATGTCAGGGATACCAAGTGCAATGAATGTGGAGGGCTGTCTCCTCAGGGTTTTCATTTATTTTTAGTTCTTTGATGTGAAATTATACTAGGAATTGGTGTAAAAGAGATAAAAGCTGACTTCACCTTTGACTCATTCCCCATTGCTTTCATGATCCTTGGGACACATGACCCGGTTAGACCTTCAGAGGGAAGAATTAAGAATCCCATTTCACTAGAATTTGCCTTACCTCTGCCTCTAGCTGTTTCTGTGATGTTGGACAACGTACTTGCCTTCTCTGGGCACAAAGTTTCTGAGGTGGCAGCTAGCAGTGTTGGGCTAGATCCCAGGACTTTTATTTAGCTCTTGTGTAGGATGCCCTGCTTGCCAGTGTGTGCATAGTGAGCCTCTAGAAATGAGTTTTTCTCTCACCATCCAAATGTCTAGAAACCAACAACAAAGCAAAGCACCCATATAGAACAAATGAAAACAAAACAGAATCCAGTCATTAAATGCCGATTTCTAAAAAATTGGAAAGCGTAGTCACGTTTTTCCTTAAACGTTTTCTTACTCAAAGGAAAAGAGGCTGAAGGGAAGTCAGTGGAACTCATATTGCTTAGTAGGTTTTATCACTGCAGTCTTTGTAGAGGGAGGCTGGTGACAACTATTTCAGCACATTAATTATCTACAAAACAATCCAAGGGTTGCTCTGTCACATCCTATTTCATTTAAAGCGCCCAGAGCTCATTAGAGAATGTATTATTCCCTCCATCACACAGGAACCTGGACCAGGGGCTGGGTGCCATATGAAAGCTCAAAATCCCAAACCCAGTAAAGCTTGGTCCTGCTCTGGGAGTCTTGGGCCTGCCCTTGAAACCCTGTGTCCCCGTCTCATGACCAAAGTCCCCAGTTTTTGTTCTTCAGCTCAGCCAATTTGAGGAGATGCTTAAATGTCCTTTGAACTCACCCTCCTACCCCAGTTGACAGAGCTGGGGTGGGTTCACAGCACCTGCTTTTTCAGGTCATGGCTCAAATGACCTGTTCACGCAGCTTGGAAGTCATCGCTTTATCCTGAGTGGAATAGTTACGTGCATATTTGCCTTGTTTTTACTAGATTGTGGGCTTTGTTTGGATGAACACTGTGCCTTTTTTGTCTTGGTATACTGGTATTTAAAAGGTGTTTTCCAAAAAGCATTTTCAGATTCAACGTCATAAAGAACAATAAAGGAGAGAAAGAGAGAGAGAAAGGGAAATAGAGAGAAGTATGCTGAACTACGACCTTAAAAAAAGACCATAAGAGCACCCTCAAAGAAGCAGAAGTCCCTTCCAAGGGAGACATCACAGGCATGTCAGGACTGTGCTGAGAATGACAGTCAGGAAGCATCCCATCTACTTGTGATGCTGTTCACTCTTTGCTAACTATTTTGTCTAATAACTTCATTTACCCTCGTTCTATCCTCCATCACTGCTATAGGATTGTAGTGCCTGGACCTGGTCAACAATTTCTTTCTCCACTCCCCGAGAACAACGGTTGCTGGCACACGAAGAAGGGAACAAACAAAGCAATGATGTGATGGCCTAAACCACAGCAGGAAGGAGCAAGAAGAAAGGGCAGGCAGGCTAGCCTTTAGTGCCGTGCCGCTCTCAAGGCAAAATGCGAAGTTACTCCAACACTCAATTAGCCATTTTTATTAAGTGTCCGAGTCTCCTTCGTTTAATGAGTGTTCTACTTCTTTTATCTCAAGAAAGATGGCAGAAGTTTGTGTCTTTTGGCTTTGATCACATTATTTCTGGGTTTTGTTACTTAATAAGGCAGAAGTTTAAATTAACATCATTCTCCATTGCCTGTTTGGAGGTTAGTTGTACAGTATGGAGTGGATTTTGGCAATTTTTCAATGGAAGAAAGAACGGAAAACTCTGTTTGGGATCTGTCAGGGGAAGGAGAGGAAACCATTTACCTGGGGCTCTGGGGCTCCATCTGCTCTCCAGAAAAGATCCGAGTCAAATCAAGTCACAGCCCTAGTGAGGCAGCAGCTCAGGGACAGGTAGACCTGGGCCAGTGCCAGCCCCGAGCCCTTGCCGGGGTAAAGAGGAAGGTTGGAGGAGAAGCTCGGGCATTTATTTCTGTGTTCAGGGCCCTCTGGCACTTCACAGCTGGGGTCAGACTTGTCAGACTGAATAAGGGCCACCTCTGCACGTCTCACTTAAAACATGTCACCTTTCTGGACAATGGTTGGAAGTCCATGCCCACAGGAGACACATTTCTTTCTGTCTGTCCCTAGTCACTCACTGCAGGGAAAGCCTCCTGGCTTTCAGAGCATGGCAATCCTTCCATGAGCACATTTAGATGACTGCAGCAAAGGTCTGCTTCTTTATTAATTGGCTTCAGAGAAAACATTGCTTTCATTTAAACACTTTGAATACCTTTTCATGAATCATAGGCTTGAGTCAAGTGTTATTAATTCAGGAATCAAAATGCCTTTTGTCCATATCAGATAAATGTTGCCATAGCAAGTATAGTGTAAACAGAGCTGTTCAAACCACAACAACATATAGCTCACATACAAAGGGAGTGCAGTTGCCTCCGAGAGAAGCCCAGGACTGAATTAAATGTTACTCCATTGGCCTGGAGGACAGATACATGGGCCGTGCACTGATGAATGGAACCTAGCCTCCACAGATGCTGGGGAGAAGGAAGCCGTTATCGTCGTGGGTTTTTATCAAATGTGTACAGTCAGTGAAACATCTGTCTTTAATCCTGATAGAAACTGTAGGATTTTGGCTCCTCTCTGGCCTTGCATATTTTCCGTCTTCTGTATCAGCCCTGGTTGTCAGTGATTTGATGAAGTTAAATTGGCTGCATTTGATTCTTTGAGCACCAGAAAAAAAATCACAGAATGCCCCTTCCGCTCTTCTTGGCTCCCTCCTTTTTTTGGAGCACGCAGAGTAAGTTTGCAGTCGGTAAGTTTAGGTCACGAGTCTCAGCATCTAAGAAGAAAAAGAAACAAGAGGAAAAGCCTACAGACCAGCGCCTTTTGTATCCGTTAATGAATGGCTACAGAGATAAACTGTGCTGGTGATGGCAGCACACCAGTACCAGGGTTCATCAGTTTCCATCGCAACCAAAACAAACAAACAAACAAAATAAAAACAAACAAACAAAAAGCAAACACTGTCCAGAGGAAGCCCATGCCTCACATGAGTTTATAAGGACCTTTTGATGGCAACTTTCCCCAGAGAACCATTTCAGTCTCACCAGGCCAGTCGATGGTGTCTGGCACAACTGGCAGTCCTGGCACAGAAAATGACAAGAGCCACGTGAGGATGGAGATTGAACTCACACCTCATCGCATCCCGTAAAGAGCAACTTCTCAAGGCCAGGGTTTCGGTGAATGGAAGGAACAGAGTTTGGCAGAGCCCTTTGCGTAGCCTTCTGCAGGACATCCATCCAGCTGCCTTCCTCTGCATGCCTGAACTCATGTGACAGAGAGTGCAGACACACACAAACCCCGTCTCTAATGAGCACATCTGAGCAGGCACTTTCCGAGCAGCCTGGCTGATTCAGGAGCTGCATCTTATATTTGTTAAAAGATGCCCCATGACGTTCAAGAAGGGAAAATTGAAATTATTCTTATAAATCTATCAGTAACAGGAAAATAACCATAGAAAGGACCAAATTATTTTCCTCTGTATAAGGGAGTTTCTTCCATAATTTGCTTAAATGTCAGTGTGGGGCTTGTGCGCCAAGATCCCCTGGATTGCTGTGGCAGGTCCCTGAGGAAGAACAACAGCTGACAAGCAAGGCTGGCTGCCCCATTGCCTACTGAGATAGAAAGGGTAATGCATTCTGGCCATCAGAGGTTCCTATAGTATGACAACCTAGATCACCCAGTCTGGTCCTGCCTTCTAAAGATGAGGCCAGGGAGTCACAGAAGAATTAAGAGAATGTCTTAGTCAGGTAGGAGGGTACCCACAGGGTCGTCCAAATGGTGAACAGTGGCATTCCTAATACTCTCAGCTGGGGCTGTCTGTCTGGCCATTTAAATTTCCGATTGTGTCCCATTAGAGTCAGGCAAACCTTTGTCAAATATCTACCATGGTGCTTGGTACTATTCTGTGTTTTAAAGATAGGCAAACCAAGAGTCAGGCCAAGGAGACGTTTGGTATACTGAGGAGTAGGTCTGTTTTTCTTGTGGAAGATTAAGACCTTGCCCTACAAACATAAGGACCTGAATTTGGATCCATAGCATTCACATAAAAGCCTGGGACAGCCTTTAGCATCTGAAATCAGAGTTTAGGCGATAGAGACACGTGGACTCTGGTGTTCATTGGCCAACTGACCAGGCCAATCACTGAGTTTCAGGTGGAGCAGTGCTAAAGAAAACATCCAGCATCAATCTCTGGCCTACACAGACACACACACACGCATGCACACACACACACGTACACACCCAGAGGCACACATGC
>LOJH01040232.1:2904-14664 GCA_001685095.1 Ellobius talpinus | reverse complement strand
TCCGCCTGCCTCTGCCTCCTGAGTGCTGGGATTAAAGGCATGCGCCACCACCGCAGTGCTGGGCTCTGAATCTTTGTAACAAGGAGTGCACCCATCCATTGTTCTGCTTCCTTTGGAAGATGATGTAAGTGGAGGCAGGGCCTTGGGAATGCCAGGCAAGGACTGAAGGCTCTGCCTCTGAGCTACCACGGTCTTGTCAGGTTTGTGCCCACTAGACAAGCCATGCCTGTTTCTGTTCGCAGTACTCTTCCAGAAACTCTCCATTGCTGACTGCCCTCTCCACCTGCGTCTGCTCGCTGGGCCTGACACTGATGTCCTCAGCTTTGTGCTAAAGGAGAACGAAACTGGAGAGGTAGAGGTATGTCTGGACCCTCTGCAAAAGCCAGCCCTGGGTGGGGAAAGATGGGGGCTGCTGTCCTGGGTGCAGTGAGGGGAGAAGCAGGACGACTAGAGAGCTGCGGTGTGCTGAGCCACAGGCTGGATTTGACCCAGGATGCTCAGTGGGCACAGCACAATGAATGAAGCAAGTTAGAGCATGCATATGGCAAACCCTGTGGCAAGGATTCTACTTGCGTTGTGAAGATGGCGCTGGAGGTGTGTATGGGGGGGAGCAGGGGATTGTCAAACACTGAGAAACTATTTGGGCCTAGACTGGTTTTGCCCCAGGCTGGCCTAAGGCCCAGCAATTTCCATCTGGGTTCTGCTGCGCACAGGCAGTTTTGAACTACTTTTCTCTCCTAAAATGATGACTTCCTCTAAGAGGGACTAACCAGTGTCAGTCTCCTGGCAAAAATGGGGTAACATGAGGCAATAATCCTCAAGCCCAGGATACTTAACATATGGTCTTCACGAAGTGACAGAAAGAGGAGGGTCTAAGTGTTTATCACACTGTTCTGTGGAGTTGAGCATGATCAGGATTGGCTTTTGGTGGAGGGAGGGGTCAGTGGAGGATCTGGGCAGGACAGGGCTCTGCCCTCATTTCAACCAGGATAACAGCGTGGTCTCAAGTCTGTTAGGAAGAGAGAGCCACTGGAAGCCTGTGAGCTCTGCTGGCCTAGGGCCTGGGGTTGGGAGAGCGGAAACCCAGCTCTAGTCCACATTGCTGCTGCCGGCTCCACGGCTGTGGTTTTCTTCCCTTCTTTCTGTGGAGTGTGGGGATTAAGGCAGACACACCATAAATGCTCCCCTGTACTCCAGGAGTTTGTAGTCTCCTCCCTTTCTCCCGTGGGGAGGTAGCTCGGCCAGCTAGAGCCCACTGAGAGGTACACTGGCTCACGAGGAGGTAGGTGACAGGGTGGAGTTTGGTGTCTGACGACCACAGCTAGAGAGAGGTATCCTCCTGCCTCTGGAGAGCACAGCCAGCACCCAAGTGAAGATCTCAGCTGCTGTTGACTCTTCCGGTAAGAACAGGGCATAGGGCTAGGAACTCCACGAGTGCCAGGATTTGACCGTTTGTGGCTGACGTAACCATCGTGTACAGCACAGATGTCATTCACGGTACCTGCATGTTGAGTATGTGTGGGGCCCTCGGGTCATGTCAACATCTAACCATTTCCCTTGTCTTCTCCTCTTCCCTGCCCCACAGTGGGATGCCTTTTCCATTCCTGAGCTCCAGAACTTCTTAACTATCCTGGAGAAGGAGGAGCAGGACAAAGTCCAGCAAGTGCAGAAGAAGTACAACAAGTTCCGACAGAAACTGGAGCAGGCGCTACGGGAGTCCCAGGGGACGCCTGGGTAGCAGCCTCCTCCTGTCCTCCGTGCCCTCTGATTTATTTTATTATTATGCAACAGACATTTATTCTCCAGACACCTCTGGGTCCACCTGTGCCTGCCCAGCAGTTGACAGATGCGGCACAAAGTCTCTTCCTCAAAGTGTCAGTGCAGGGTTCGATTCCTGCCAACCCACTGCGCCATGACTCTGCAGAGACTCCACCTGGATCAGAACAATGTTTACCCCGCCCAACCTCCGGCCTTTCACAAACCAAATCGTTGCCTCTGGCCAAACTCCAATCAATCACAGCAGCCGGCAAAAGGGAAGAAAGGTTTTAGAGAGCTGTGCTCTTTCTCTGGATTCAATCCTTCAGTTCCTCTTCTTTGCCACCTACAGTATCTTTATTTATGGGTCAAATGTGGCATCTTCATTTAGCTAAGTCCTTGAAAGAAGGGAAATGCTCATGAAAGGACTGTTCTCCTCGCCCCCAGGTGCCTCCCCTTCACTAGGACTAGACACACTCAGGGTTAACCCTGAGATTTCCAGATGCTACAGCCTGACCAGGCCTGTCTGTCACCCCCCAGGCTGTGCACATGCAAACCCAAAGGCATATGCGTACATCTGTGTGGTATTTCAGCATGTCTCTGTCCAATGTTTGTTATGTTAAGTCCTGAATTTAGTGCTATCATCCTCATGGATTTCTACCAAAGGGAAACCAGCCACTTCACACTTTTAGTTTCCTGCTGAGTCGCCAGAAAGTTCCGCAGAGAAGCTCATCCAAGCTGTCTACAGCCCGCCTACAGCTAGGATCTCTTTCTTGTCTACTCCTCAGCCTCCCGCTCTGCCTCCATCCTCTCCAGCTGCTGCCTAAGGAGCAGCCTTGCAGGGTCCTTTCTGTTGCAAGGCATGGTCTGCTTGCAGCAAGCCTGTGGGCCCAACCTCCCTGGTGACTTCAGTGCCTTTTTGTTTTCAGAGAGAAGAGTAGGGCATGTTTGCTGCAAGCTCTGCTGCTGGCCTGCCCAGGGCAGGAAGTGGACAATGGCGGTGTAGAAATGAGGGCAGGGCAGTCCTCGATGCACACGATGATGACCACACACCTTTGCCATCAAGCTTCCTGATCAGGCTCTGACTTCAAAGATGTGATCTTGTTAAACCACACTGGCAGCATCAGATTCTGCCTCCAGCTCTCTGATGAGTTCAAACTGAAAACAGCAGCCAGGACTGCAAAGACCCTCACTCAAGACAGAGGGAGAAAAACTTGTCTCTCTCAAAGAAGGCCGGTGTTCCAATCCGGCCTCCGGAGGAGACCACTTTCTTGTTGCCCTTGCCTTTCCATACCCTTCGGGTTGTTTAAGCCCAAGCTTCTTCGTGTAGCTGCAAAGTCCCCCCTCCCTAGCTCAGGCTAGTCCGTACGGCTCCTGTCCCCAGGAATGCTGGGTCCTTGTCATTCAGTCTTCAGAGCTGACAAAGCAACAAGAGCTAGCAACTCTGTAAGCCTATGCATGCCATCAACCCTGGCTGTCTACCATCTTGTGTGCAGCCTTATCTCTTCCCTCCCTCTTGTGTATTACAGGGACAGACAGAAAGTCATTCCCTTCATCCTGCATGTCTGTAGCACAGGAGAAGGCATGGCTCCTGCTGCAAACACTGTGAATGCTGCTGAGACCCTCCCTCCATGGATGCTATTTTATTTTTGAAAAGGAAAAAAGGTCATGTGTGTGTGTATATATATATACATATATATATACATATATACACAAACATGTGTATATACACATAGAGGCATATAGCTATATATAAAGGTGTTTATTCAGAGAATTATGGTAAAATTGAGACTTTAAGCACAGTCGGACTCAGGACCTCTTCTGAGGTTGAGCCCCTGGGAAGGGTCAGGTTCCTTCAGTCCCAGAACTGGGTGTAACTGCTGGTAGTGCCTTCTATGGTTGTATCGCGCCGTAGGTGTTTGTTTTGAGAACATTTTCCTTCTAAATGTTTTTTCTTATATATGTTTTTTAATGAGGAATAAAGGCTTACTGCAAAAACAATTCACAATGGAGGCATCCTCATTGAACTTCATCTTATGGGAACTGAGCTGGAGCGAGGGGCCTTCTGCAGCAGGAAGTGCATTTCTTCTGTAGTAAGCTTGGGATTAAAGGCTGCTATCCAAATGCTTCTGAGGAAACTGTCCACACATAGAGGGTACTGCCTGTTCTCCATCTCCTATCTCCCTAGCTGGGGACAGGAGAGGACTTAGAGCCAAGCACATGCTGAGTTAGAAAAGAACAGGGCTTTCTGGCTACAAAGGTAACCAGCAGCTCTGTCCTGGAATTATTGAAAACTAAGACGTTAATGTGTCACTGATGATTTCAGCCACGAGAGGGCTGAGCTGGCACCAAGCAGCCCTCATTTTGGCACCCTCTGACTTCCAGCAAAGAAGCATCTTTGAATTCATAGAAAAAGTCACATACGTTAACTAGAGAAATCACTGCCTACCTTCTGGGGTTGTTGCAAGTTTTCTTCTGACCTCTACATGTGTGCTGTGGCATGTGCATCCACACATGTACACATACATTTTTGTGCATGAGCCCCTGGCTATCCTGGAACTTACTATGTAGACCAGGCTGCCTTCAAACTCAGATTCACCTGCCTCTGCCTCCTGAGTGCTGGAATTAAAGGTGTGCACCACTACACATGCTTACAGTCAAAAAAAATTTTTTTTTTGGTTTTTGAAGACATACAGTCAAAAATTTTAAAGAATTAGCTGACATCTAACTTCTCTGCCCAGCCTGGTCCTCCACATCTTACACCAGGGTCCGGCAGGTGGGTCTTTCCAGTCCCCAGAGCCAGCAGAGTCCCACATTTAGTGCCTAGTCTGTTCATCACTGCCACAGACTCCAACCTCCAGGCTTTGGCCAGGACAGACGTGGCCCACCTGCCTAGACTTCCTCCCTACCACCTGACTCCATCCATTCTCTTCCACAAAAACTAGCTCCAAATGAATCAGAGGCCTAAATGTGAAACCTGAAACTCAGAAACTGCTAGAAGAAGTATAGGCAATGTCCTACAAAATACGAGCTCCATCTGCTCAGAAACTAAAGCCAACAGTTCAGAAAACCAATAAAGTGAAGAGGAAGCCCACAAAATGGAAAAGAATCTTTCCCAACTATATACCTGACAGAGGATTAAAATCCAGACTACATAAAGAATTCAAAATGTCAAAAAACCCATTCAAAAACTGGACTAAGGAACTAAATAGATTTCTCAAAAAAAAAGTCTAAGAAATATTCCAAGATTTGTTCATTATCCCTAGCACTTAGGAAAATACAAATCAGCATTTGTATTTTTTGCCAGTCAAACTGACAACAAATACTGGACAGAAGGTGGGAAAGGGGGAATCTTAATTCACTGCTGATGGGACTACAAACTGGTACAGCCACTCTGGAAGTCAGTGTGGAGAACCTTAAAAAAAAAACACATATTGTCCAGCTATACCACTCCTTGGCATATAGCCAAAAGACTTGACCTCCTACTCCACAGATACCTGCTCAGTCATGTTTCTTGCTGCTCTGCTCACAATAGCTAGGAAATGGAAACAACCTAAATGCTCTTCAGCTGATGGATGGATGGGAAAATGAGGTACAAATACTCTAATACACTATGGAATACAGTTGTAACTATGGAATTAGCTGTAAAGAAATGGAAACCATGAAATTTGCAGGTAAATGGATGGAACTAGAAAAGACCACAATAAGTAGTAACCCACATCCCGAAACACAGACATTACATGTTCTCTTTCACCTGTGTTCCTAATTCCAAACCTTCAGAAGGGAATAATAACCTGGAGTAACTGCAGAAACCAAAACCATGAGAGTAAAGTGAACAGGGGCTTCGAAGGGAGGGAGACAACCAACAGTCCTACCCAGGGTAACACCCGTGAACCACAACAACCAGCACAGCAAACTTCCCTAAGGGTACAACAGTGGCACTTTGTCTTGGTGGTGACTGACTATTTAATCTGACCTTAGGCCCACTCAACAAAAGGAAAATCATGTCTGGTGCTGAAAATTTGGCCAACTCCCCCAGGCTAGTGAGGTCAGGGATCTTAAAGGAGAACCTCCTATTGCTACTTTACTAAACCAACAGAATTCCCAATTGCATCTTAAATACTTATCCTTATACCCACAGGTAAGTGTGGCTCTCACACATCATCAAAGAGATACCTCTTTGTAACAGAGACCTCTACAGATCAAAATGCAGAGAACTGATCATGGAACACCCATCACCAATTGCTAAACCTACAAAACTCTTGCACCTAGTCCAGCATTTTGGCACATTCCTTTAATGCCAGCACTCAGGAGGCAGAGCAGGTGGATCTCTGTGAGTTCAAAGCCACCCTGGTCTACAAAGCAAGTTCCAGGCCAACAAGGGCTACATAGTAAGACCTTGTCTCAAAAAACAAAAATCAAGAAACAAAAAAGGCCCAGGAAATGTAACAAAGAGGGGTAGACTATTGTAAGAGCCAGAGGACCAAGAAATCTGCTGTGAGGTTGTGTCTCCCAGAAGCAACAGAGGCTCTGGTCACGGTACCTTGACAGCGCGGCAGCCTAAACAAGACCTGAACAAGGACAACACCAGTCACCATGCTAACAGGAAAGGGGGGGGGTCTCGTGGGGCCCTGCTGCTAGACAAAGAACTGTATCAACTAAGGAATGCTGAGAGTGGGAGAAAAAGTCCCCAAAGCTGAGCCCCATAACTGGCTACGCAATACCTGGGGGGGTCAACCCTAAAATCATACATTCAAGTAACACTAAACAAGTGGAAAGGGTTGAGTTTCTATATTTGTTATGTTATAATATTTATATTATGTGTGCACGCACACACACTGACAAAGACACACAAAAAGAGGCCATGCATTAGAGGGAGGGAGGGGAGATATGAGGGGTGAGAGAAAGGAAAGGATGGGATGTTAAGTGTACCCCCACAGAAAACTCAGCTGTACCGTCTGTCCACCCACCACAAGGGAATGGAGTGGTTTCTGCCTCTCACTGGACCCATTTCACTGTAGTTTGGCATTCTGTAAGTTCAAAACTCAAAGTCTGACCTTGATGTACATTATTTGGCTTAGCACACAGAGAGAATCCATTCCACTGCCTGACTCTGCTCCACCCTGTCGCACATCTCCATGACAATCACAGGAGAGAGAGGAAGATGATTCAGTGCAAAGGTATCACTATTCCTGGAAAAAACAGCCCAGCACAGGCCCAGACAACACACCGCCATAGCAGAGTGCTGCTGAACCACAGTGAAGTGCTGGTCCCCTTACAGGCTTTGTGCCTTTAGCAGGGAAGTCGTCAGTTTCTATAGCACTACCTTTCAGGAGCCTGCAAAAGAGACGAGGCTCTCAAGAATGCAGCACAGTGCTGCCTGCCATCTGTGTGCTCGCAAGGGGCACTAGTCAGCTCTGCACCTGCCACTCCTCAGGAGCAGACACCCTGTTGTAACAGGATCCTGCTAGAGCTGGCTTCTAGAAGGCATTTCCAGGTTCCCTATGGGGATGCTGGTAGAGAGAGGATTAGTGTCTCACAGCAAGAGGTGGGAGCGGTCACACAGTTTTACACCCACCCCTTTCCAGGTCTATAATGGGTGATTTGGTGAACAGTAGGTGAGCAAGCCTCTTTTATCTCAGTTTTTAAAAGGATGAGAAAGAAAAAAATAATAATTCTTTCTTAATGGTAAAATCCAAGAACTCTTAAGGCGTTTGCAACTGCACAGCTCTTATCCTTATTTACACAGAGAGCCCTAGATACAGAAATGATCTGTGCAAACCAAGGTGAACAAGAGTGATGGTGTAACCATTCCTGGCACCCAGTGGCTCCTCTTTCTGAGTCCTCTGAAGACCGACTGAAGAGTCCTTCCGTGAACCCAAGCTTCAGAAGATGTCACTACAACAAAGCACCATCTTGGAGTTACATCACAAACTTAGCCATTAGTGGGAGCACACTGTATCCAGCTGGAGAAGAGCATGCTCACATAGAAACCCATGTTCTGTTTTCACTGTTCTTACTGTTCACTTAAATTCTGCTGCTGCTGCTGCAAGTTAATTCTTTTCGTTGCTGTGACTGAGGGCAGAGAACAGCCAGACTATTTTCTAGGGACAAACCCTACAGAGACATGAAGGGACTAGCAGGCCTAGGAGGTTAATTAGGTCCCAGAAGCACTAAGTAGGAAGCTGGGGTCTATCTGGTAGAGGGGGCTTTAGAACAGGAAGGCTCTGCCTGTTGTCCTTCAGACAAGCTGCCCTGCCTCTTACACAGAACATGAGCTAAATCACAGAAACCACATGGACATTTTCACTGAGTGAAGGAAGGATAAGGGCATTCAGATTTAGATTAGAATAAAAGCTCTCAGTAAAGAATTACAGTTTTTATTTGCAAAAATTAAAAATGCTCATATCAATTACCAGCTCAGAACCTGGGTTCCCATGGGATCCACTGCATAAAATGATTATGTCACTTCTTGCCAGGTTTGGGAGCCTTTTCTAGGCCTTGGATGTATTTTCCAGGGAGCCGATACTCTTCTACAATCCAAAAAGAAAATCTTCAGCCAAACCTGGTCCCAAGTCCCTCCTGCCCCTCCCTGTTTTCCACATCCCTTGGGCCCTGTAACCTCCTGCCCCTCCCCGCCCACTAAATCCCAGTGTACTCATCCCTGCTGTCAAGGATCTGTTACAATAATTTCTAACACATGATCTGCCTTCTACATCCTAATCAAGTTCACCAGTGTCTGGTGACACCTAGGATGGACCATTTACCGCACACAGTAGTTGGACAGTGTATTTTGGTCATTTACACCCTGCTAGTTACCATCTAGATCAGTGGTTCTCAAACTTCCTAATGCCAGGTGGTGGTAATGTACACCTTTAACCCACGCATGGAGGAGGCATAGGCAGGCAGATCTCTTGAGTTTGAGGCCAGCCTGATCTACAGAGCAAATTCCAGGACAGCCAGGGCTACACAGAGAAACCTTGTCTTGAAAAACCAAAATAAAACAAAAGAATACAGTTCTTCATATTGTGGTGACCCCCAACCATAAAATTATTTTCATTGCTACTTCATAACTAACTTTGCTACTGTTATAAATCGTAATATAAATCTGTGTTTTCCCATGGTCTTAGGTGACCCTGTGAAAGGGCTGTTTTCCTCCAAGTGGCCGCCACCCACAGTGAGAGCCGCTGATCTTGGTATACTAAGAGAGAAGGTGTGTGTCCATCTATTTTCTTCTGTTCCCTTAGTCTCATTCCACCACATGTGGCTCTCAACATAAGGAGCTCAATTGTGGAAGTTGATTGCTGTGGACTGTCATAAGCCATGCGATAACTATACTTACTGAGCATGTGCTATGTGTCAGTCTCTTGAGTGTGAGACAGGCATGGGAAAGGCAAGGTCTGTCTCAAGTTCTATTTTGCAAAGGGTTCAGACATTACAAAAAAAAATTAGCCAAGCTCCAGACACTAACCAGAAACATCAACAGTTGAGAAGCGCTAATGCTAATTTTTACCTGCTCAAAGGGAAATGGGCATTGCCCCTGAGCTGTGCCAGTGCACCTGTGAGGACAGACAGACCAGGGGTATGGGAGGTCACACAAAACAAGGGGACAGCCAGGCACAAGCTGGTAGATGTGGGACCGGCAGGAAACTAGCTGGGAAGGAATTAGAATGGGGGGGTAGGAGGCTGCAGGAAAAACAGGGCAGGCTGGGAAGGGCTTGTTTCTCAAACTCAGTAGCTTATTCCTGAAGGCATGGATAAGACAAAAGGCCTTCTATGGGGAGTAACGGGCTTGTAATTTAGTTTAGAAAGGTCAGCCTGGCAGAATGTGGAGGAGGGCTTAAATGAAGGACAAAGCAGGTTAGAGACCCAAAGAAAATCAAAAGTACTCTCTCTGGCTCTAAACACAAAAAGCTTCAGGCCCAGCTACAGCACTCTGAGTTAGGTGAGGACAGGGCAAGGTACTGAGTCTCCCTGGACCTCAGTTTCCTCATCTGCAACCAGGCACCAGTCCTGCGGCAGTGATAACCAAAGAGGGGCCTGACAGCCCGGCTGAGTGCCAGCACAGCTGGGGCAGTTGCCACATGATTTCTAGAAAGGGAAAGAGAAAAGCTAAGCATGTGTCCCATGGGGAGAGCGGTGATTCTAAGGGCAAAGGTCTGGTTCAAACTCTGGCTGCATCGCCTGCTCGCTGCTATAAACTGAAGTGTTTACGTACATGTGAATACACACTGTTGCTCCTCGACGGGTTTATATCCCCTTATACACCCATTGTGAGTTGAAAATATGGTAAATCAAGGGGCTGGAGAGATGGCTCAGCAGTTAGAGCATCTGCTGCTCTTCCAGAGGAGCCGGTTTTCAGTTCCCTGAATCCACATGGCCGCTCACAACTGCAGTTCTCATCTACAGCTCCAGTTTCAGAGGTGCTGATGCCCTCTTCTGAGGGCACCAGGCACACACACTGGGTAGTGCACAGACATGCAGGCAAAACACCCATACACATATAATTCTTTCAATCATTAAAGAGAGAAAATAAAATAAGTTGAAAAGGCACATAATCCAGCTAAAGAGAACACCTTAGCTAATGACTCAGCATAGTATGGCTGGCATTCTGTTGTTCCCTGTCTTGGTCACATGACTGTCAGGGAGGCGGGGCTCTGGCTATAGTACCTAGCATCTCATCAGACTGTCTAGCCAATGCTAGCTCTGGAAGAGTTCATACTTCACTTAAGTACAGTTTCTCTGGAATGTCTCATTCTGCACCACTGAGAAGACTGTAGACACAGGTAGGATGACTAGACTCAAGCAAGTCAGCGGCAATGTGTCTTCTCAGAAGGGATACTCACCAAGCAATAGTTGGCCAAGGTGGTAGATCTGGTTTCCCTGAATCTGCACCTGTAGACTGTCTTTGGCCCCAGGGGCAGGAGAGACGATGGTGCTGGCCTGGCATCGCTGCTGGAGAATGGCAGCCACTGAGCATGGATCGAGGCCATAGGTCTCCAAGTTCCGGACCACAGTCACCTGGGGACAGAAAGCTGATGGTGGGTGTTTCTCAGTATGCTCTCTCCTCTAAAGGGCCTTTCCGCAAGCTACCTTGCCCATGTTCTGTGATGGCTCTCTATCCCTGTAACCCTGGTACCTTTCTGTCCATCTCATCCAATATATGTGTTAACAGATACTCTGTTCTACCTATAACATACAATTTAAGGGTTCTTTAACTATGGAGAATTTAAACTATACATAAAAGTACAATAGTATGGTGCTAAGCATGGTGATACACACCTTCAATCCCAGCACTTAGGAGGCAGAAGCAGATGAATCTCTGAGAGAGTTTGAGGCCAGCCTAGTCTACATCCAGCAAATTCTAGGTCAGCTAAGGCTACACAATGAGGCCCAGTCTCAAAACAAAACACCAAAAAGCACAAGAGTGTGATGGAATCCTACATTTCCTTTACCAGTTTCAACAGCTGTCAACTCACAGGCTGTCTGGGCTTACGGCTCCTAAGACTACTCTAGACCAAATCATCCTACTCTTCAGATTGTTTCATATGTAAATACAGCAGTATATATCTCCAAAGGTTAGGGACTATGTTTTCTTTTTCTTTTTTAAGACAGGGTCTCAACTGTCTTGACACAGAGATCCACCTGCCTCTGTTTCCTGAATGCTGGGATTAGAGGCATACAAGGTTAAGGACTGGTCCAAATATAAGAGCAGAAGTGGCTGGTGAGATGGTCCAGTGGGTAAAGGTGCTTGCTGCACAAGCCTGACAGCCTCAGTTCGGTGCCTGGGGCCCACAAAAGGTAGGAGAGAGCCAATGCCACAAATTTGACCTCCGGCCTCCATACATGCGCTATAGCATGCATGCTCCCCCTCCCCGACCCGAATGATGATGATGTTGTTGATAATAAAGTATTTTGTACCTAACAGCAGTTCCTTAAAACCACATAGCCAGTGGGGCTGGAGAGATGGCTCAGAGGTTAAGAGCATTGCCTGCTCTTCTAAAG
>LOJH01040231.1:0-14664 GCA_001685095.1 Ellobius talpinus | reverse complement strand
TAAAGACCACAGGGAACTGTTTGACTTGGAGGGGGATGTACATCCATACGATCTGGATAGTCCTCATCTTTACTTATGTTTAAATTTTCAATTCAAATACATTTCTTACTAAACTTATTTCTCATTGGTTTGTAATTTGTAAATTTTCTTCTTGGGAATATTTTAATTTGTTGCAATGCTGTGTTAGTTTACTGTTATATGCTAAATTTTTGGGTAGCATTTTTTATGTAGAGTCTTATGTAGTTCAGGCTGGCTTCAAACCTTGAGCTTCTGATCCTTCTGCTACCACCCCCCGAGGGCTAGGATTACAGTTGTATAATGTCACACCTGGTTTATATAGTGCAGCCATCAAACTCAGGGTCTCCTATGTGCCAGTCCAGCGCTCTTAGCTGAGCCACGTTTATAGCCTAATATGCCAAACTGTTGATTTTTGAAGTATCTCTCCCATTAGTAACTCGTGTCTACCGAGCTTGGTGTGGCAGGACACGTCTCCTGTGTTCTATGTGTATGAACGGTTGTCTGTTGCAGACTCCGGTTCCACCTTCATTTTCCCTTGAGGAAACTCACCTGTGTAGGTCAGAGGTAGAGGTAGAAGTTCCTCCTTCCTGACTTTTTGGCTGGTGTTCTTGGGTTATAATCTGTAAGCAAGGGAAATGTTTTATCCTTTGCCTTGACCGTATTGTTGAGATGCCTGGAACTTGTAGAACATCTTTGCAGTGGACTGCCTTGTCTTGTATCTGAGTATCATGGAAATCCAACTGGCATTTGCTGCTCCATAACCATCGACTGTTGGTTTTTTGTATGTATGTCATGTTGCTACAATTATTCTTTTATTTCAAGCCCATAGATGATTGGTTCCATTTAATCTTTTTCTAAGAGAACCGTGGGCTGCCATCACCCCAGCTTTCTCCCGTCACAGGCAATTGGGAGGGAGGGATTAGCTGGCTCTTCTATTGCTTTGCTTGTAGTAAAACTGAAGTGGCTGAGGTAGCTGGGAGCTTCTGCTCATGGGCAGACCTCAGATAGGTTCCTATAGTGGCTCCAAAGCTCACCTTGGAACAGCCTTGGTTTGAAGACATAGCACACATCAGAAGACAGGGTCTGTTGCTGGTATCATGGGTGTAATCGAGGTTCAGTCTAGTATATGGAGCACTGTAACTAAGACCCCTCATTTCACTTCCTTGGTCAGCTCCAAAGGCCTCCAGAGAAGAAAGCTTATTCTCCTGTTTTCTAGTCGAGAGAGGCACTGACAACCCAAAATCTCCTGAGAGATTCCTTACCTGCCTTAGTCCGGGGCATGGAATGTTTTTCTGTGTGCACATGCATACATGAGCAGCAGGGATGGGGAAGGTGGCTGGCATTGGGATAACTGGTCTTTTAACAGGAGCCATGTGAAAAACCATACACATTGGCCATCATGAGCTGACCTCTCCTTTCCTGAGGCCAGGGCAGACAGATGCTATTCTAGCTTTGAAGTGGGGCCAGCGAGCTTAGCTTGGCTTGCGGGGAATGCCTGGCAGCTGTCTGTGAGTCCCCAGTCTGCTTTCAAAATAGCCCCGTCTGTCCCCAGGGCAGAGCACAGCTGCCCAAAGTCTTTTTTGGGCACCTAGCCAATGCCAAGGCTCAGATGTTTGCACAGTCTAGTGGCAATGACTGTCATCAGGCGGGAATGGCCATCCACTAGGCTAATGAAAGGACCATACATAGGAACCCGGGAAACCATCTTTCTTGGGTATGCTGGCAGCCATATTCATATTAGAGTGTTATTAGCCAGAGTGATCAGATGGGTCAGTTTACTTCCTGACCAGACTTCTGGTATGGCTCCTCTTCTCCATCCCTTTTCACCTCCTGTCCCAGGCCTCTGTCATCTCTTGCCCTGATCCTTGTTCCAAGTTTCTTTTAGTGGTCTTCCCATTCTGTCTGTCCATCAGGTGGCACAATAGTCCTTACATTCCATTGTGACTGCCCCTCCCTTGCATAAGGCCTTCCCTGTTTCAGGTTGCCCATAAGATGGCAGCAGACCCCAGTCTCTGTCTTGGGCCTTTTCTCATCTCTCTGCATCAGTAGCCTCAGCCTGTAGCCAGTGCCCTCTCATCCAGAGCCTCTGCACCGGTGCCCTTTTCCCGCCGCTATAATGTACGCGGTACCCTCGCCTGGGCTGGCAGGTTGTTCTTCAAGGGCAGGGTCGCGAGGAAGAAGGATCAGAGGTAAAGAAGGTAGAACAGGTGGGCTCAGGAGGTCTTGAACAAGCTATGTCTCATGCCAAGCAAGCTTATTAAGAAGCTCAGCATCTTATATACTGTTTCCAGGGGAGATATGAGACAGTGCCATTGAAGAGCTATCATACAAGGGATGACGTCATCAGGAAGCTAACCAAGCAGTGTCACACGAGGGGAACACAGGGTATCTCAAGGGCAAGGGCATCAGAGAGGAGTTCACAGCCTTGGCACTGATACCCACAGAGTTTGGCTCTGAGGACACAAAGCTACAGTTCCCCAAGACCTTTGCCCCAGGCCATTACTGTATCTGCTAAGGATCAGACAAGGACTACATTCCTTCTCCACACACGAGGGTCTCAGAGAAAGCCTCATCAGCCCAGCTCTCAGCAGTACCCAAGCTGCTGCAATCTTTGGCTGCGTTCGCACAAGACATTAAGCTCACCCATGCTTAATTACTTGGCTCGTTTTCTACCGTCTCCACTTGACCAAATTCTGTGAAGGCAGGGGTCATGTCTCAGTCTCTCAGCATAGCACCTGGCACACAGTCGACACCAATCAGATAGTTATTGGAAGTAAGAGTCAGCACTGTTCTGTTTGGTTCATCTATACTTCTGCCTGAACATGCCTGTCCGTACCAGGCCTGCATCATATGAGCCCATTAGGACAGTATACACAAGGAAGGCACCTGTACTCTTGCTATGGACAAGTATATCCCTCCCGGCAGTTCCATTGAGCCTTTATATGGAGACTGGAGAGATGAGGTAGAGGAAGGGTATGTGTGTGTGTGTGTGTGTGCGTGTGTGTGCGTGTGTATTCGTGTGTGGTTGCCCACGGTAGGTGGCTTCTGCACAGCAGTTCATGTACATCAGATTTCTACCGTTTTTTCTGTTGACTCTAGGAGGGCCGAGACTGAAAACTATTTTCCTTGCTGCACAGTAGGAGCCAAGCAGGGCAGGAGGCACAGCAGACAGGTTTGGATAGCTTCTTGGCAGAAGGATGGGAAAACTTGACCATGTCAACAGAAGCCTTGGGTTGAGACTCAGAGATGGCCCCGTCTGAGTGTGCTGGATTCAAAGCTCAAGCCATGCTCAGGCAGTGTGCTGTGGGCCTGTCAAGAAAGGCCACACTTGGAGAACACATGTACAGACCAAGCAGAATTCATAGGCCTAACAGTGCTGGCAGCATAGACCTGGGTAGCAGAAGGGGTGGGTAATGAGCAAGGAGAGTATGGCCAAGCCTCATAGCACAGAGGGAAGTGGAGACTGGACTGGAGTATCATGGGACCTCAGCTCAATCTACTTTCTGCAGCTATTTTCCCACTGATGTGGCTGGCCCATCTGGACTCAGTGTTCTCTGGGAAAACACCCAAAACCAAAAAGGATAACTGTGTCCTCTTTCTTTTAGCTCGCACGAGCTACTGTTCGTGACCCCAAGACAGGTGTCCTCACTGTTGCCAGCTACAGAGTTTCCAAAAGGTGAGCAGAGGTAGCCATGGGGTGATGTGGGGTGGGGGACAGCCACTCAAGCCCAACTCCGGAGCTTCCCGGCAAGGAGGCAAAAGAGGGCTGATGCCTGCTTGTCCTGCTTGCTGCACCTTCTCTCTCCGGGGCAGTCACCCTGTGTTGCCCACTAGCTGGCCTTGCCTGGGAAGGGACCAAAGGACTCACGTAAGCCTGCCCATGCCTTCCATCTTTGCTCTTTTCTTTGTGCAGCTCCTGGCTAGAGGAGGATGATGACCCTGTTGTGGCCCGCGTCAACCGTCGGATGCAGCATATCACAGGGTTGACAGTGAAGACTGCAGAACTATTGCAGGTAGGCTGGTCCTGGGGCCAGAGAAGTTGGGAGGGGTTCTGTTGGGCTGGGTGGTCTCCCAGGTTCCCAGGCTGTCTGAGCAGGCTCACCTACACTGTTAGTTACTCTTCAAATCAGAGGACCCGACAGAAGCAAACTGATGGAGGAGAGGTCTGCTTTGGCTCACATTTTAGTCCATCATGGTGGTGAGGCTTGGCAGCAGGAACTTGCAACACAGCTTGTTCACATCTTGCCGAATCAGAAACCAGAGGGCTTGGGCTGTCCAGAGCCAACAGCAGATAAAACCTTCGTGGTCCACACCCTGTGCTCCAATTATGCCAGCTAGGTCCCAAAGATTTCACCCCCCAAAAGCAGGACCACCATCCCCGGAGTGAATATGTACTCACATGCACATTGAGTTCACATTCCCAGCGTCCATCCAAAAAGCTGAGCATGGTTAAGCATTTTACTGCCACCCCAGTGCTATGGAGAGCACCCACAGGCTTTCTGGGTGACAGCCTAGCTCCAGGTTCATTGTCTCAAGGGAATAAGGTAGAGCGTGATGGAGCAGGACACACAGCATTCTCCTCTGGCCTCCGTGTGCACACACCACCATATACATATACCACATACACATAGTACATACACACACAAGTTGGGGGTTGTTTTCAGGCCTAGGGAGATGGTTTCCATAGAGAGTTTGGCAGCTATGGGGCTGGTCATACTGCTGACAAAGTCAATGCTGTAATCTCTCATCAGGTCGCAAACTACGGAATGGGAGGACAGTATGAACCACACTTTGACTTCTCTAGGGTAAGCCCTCAATCATTAGTAGTTTTGAAGGGCTGTGCCCTGGCTGGTTTGACAAGGTTAGAGTTTCTAGAAGCATTTCAGCTTTCACGCCATCCCTCCTCTGCCTTCTACCTCATCAGGGGAAAGACTGTTGTTAGTGAAGCACCTGCAGGGCCCAGTGAAGCCTGCTGTTTTCTGTTGATGTAGGGAATGTTTGGACCAATAATAAAGCAGAAGATATCTCTAGGGCCCTGTGAAAGCTTTTCTGACCTCCTTCCCCCTCCCTGTGTTCTTGCTAGGGTTCCCTTTGTAGCCTTGTCCATGCCCCTGCTGTTCTATGGAAGGCACACTTACCATCCCCCTGACCCTTGGGGTCCCAGTCCTTTGGGTTGGTGGGTAAATTAGTTGCAAACTTAGATAAAAGTTGTTGTCTATTGCAGCGACCTTTTGACAGCGGCCTCAAAACGGAGGGGAATAGGTTAGCGACGTTTCTTAACTATGTAAGTACTGGGCTGGGCCCATTTGTTCACTCTCACTTAATTTTATAGAGCGATGAACAAGATGCTTTCAAGCGTTTAGGGACTGGGAATCGTGTGGCCACGTTTCTAAACTACGTGAGTATGATGCGTGCGCCTGATGGGCCCGGTGGAGCCCCTGGGGCCAGAGAGCTCCTGAACATCCCACCCCTTCCGGGCTCATAGCATCAGCTGTTGCCTAGGCTTCCTCAGCGCCCTTCTTGGCTAGAGTATAGAGAGTTGGCTTTTGTTCCCATCTGTGACCTTGCCCTTCTTCTACTCCCTGACTCTTTCCTACCCCCCATATCTTTTTTAGCTGTGGTAAAATATAGATAATATAAAAATTTCCATTATAACAATTTTCTGTGTGCTTTAGTGATTTTAATAAATCCATCCCTAATGTGAACCATATCCCATCTGTTCCCATAGCTCTTCTCACCTCATAAAATGGAAGCTCTATTTCTATTAAACACTAATTTCATAGTCCCTTCCTCACCACCACCCTGCTCTCTGAGACCACATAACCTTATCCAAGTGGAGCCCTGGGATGTCGACTTCTTGCTGGCTGATGCCCTTAGTCCTTGTCTTTAAAATGTGTCTGCCCTGGCATGTTCTGCTTCCCTTTTGGTGGATGCAGATCTACTCTGAGCTTTGGGAATGAGAGCCACGGTGGGCTCTGTCTCGGTGGCAGAGAGCAGAGGTGGCCAGGAGGTGCTTTTAGATGGAAGCTGCCTCTGTTTCCTCAGAGGCTGCCTAGCTAGCTCCCCTCCTGCTGCCCCCGCCCCCATCCGTGGGCTCTCAGTTCACCTTTTCCTATTATAATAGCCCACTCTAAGAATGCTTAGTCAATGAACTTAGAAACAAAGCTTGCTTTTTGGCTTTAATTTTTAATTATCCTGGAGACTGCTATGCACATACACTTTTGAGAAGGTCCTATGTGGTCTCCATTGTGACATCTGACGTCTGACATGGGAGACTCACTTGAAGCATGGGAATGATGGTTATTTAGTTACCATGGAGACAAACACTGAAGAATTTGCCCAGGCACGGGGCTCAGTGAAGGCCTCATTTAGGAAAGAGCATGTCAGTTGAGACTTAAAAATTTAATGGAAATTTGTGGAACATATTTTGGCAAAGAAGAAGGTGTGTGGGGGCCTGGAAGGAAATAGGTTTGGGATGTCGCAAAACAGGCAAAGGCTTGTGTATCTGGAGAGAGAGGCGAGCGAGGCTGACTTGGAGAGTCGCTGGGTTTGAACCCCAGCGCTGGGGAAGCCATTGGGCTTTTCGTCTTCCTTATCATGAGGATGCCCAGTGCCCACCCCTTCTGGCAGGCTGTATGTGTCACATTGGGAAATATCTTAGCTCCAATTCTTATTACAGCATAGACAAAATGTTTCAAGTAAAAATGCAGTTTACATGAGAAAGCAGGGAAGAGTAGCATTCTGGGAAGGTGGAGGGCTGATTAGAGCAGCTGGAGCCAGAAAAATGGTCACACAAGGAAGGGGGTACTCCTGAGGTTAGAAGCCATAGGGAGCTCCTGAACAGAGCTCTGAGCACACTGGCTAAGGCCCTGGCAGTGGGTCAGAATTCAAGATGGGGTCAGGGTAAAGATAGGCATTTTCTTTTTCCCTTCTCTCTCTCTCTCTCTCTCTCTCTCTCTCTCTCTCGCTCTCTCTCTGATATGTATTTATCTGTATCAGTGTTTGCATGCATATGTGTGTGCATAGATGTTATATGTGCTACATGCATGCATGATGCCCACAGAGGCCAGAAGAGGATATTGGATCCCCCGGAACTAGAGTCACAAGTGGTTGTGTTGCCTTGTGAGTGCCAGGAACTGAGCCTGGGTTGTGTGTAACAGCGTGCTCTTAACTGCCATCTCTCTAGCCTAAGAAAGTCATTTTCTAAATGGACGCAGGTTGTGTCTATTCAAGGATGTTCTGAATGTGGCTCTTCTGGGGGCTTTAGCTCTTGAACCTCCAGGCATAGAGCCTGTCTTGATGAACAGCACAGATTAAGCTGCATGTGGGAAGCCTTTCCTGGCCTTAGCCAGTCATAGACAGAACTTCCAGCCAGTGCTGCTCATTCTTGGTGTAAGGGTGACCTGTGACATCTTGCCGTGTCCTTAAGATTTTGCTGCTCTGTTGCCCTTGGGGAGAGGGACCAAGCTCTTTGCCTTGTGTCCCCAGATGAGTGATGTAGAAGCTGGAGGTGCCACCGTCTTTCCTGACTTGGGAGCTGCAATTTGGCCCAAGAAGGTGAGTGTGATTCTTCAGGGTCACACGTTGAAGCAGGGCTCAGACTTTGCCAATGTCCCCCAGTACCACGGGCTGTCTACTTGACTGTCTTCCCACCCGTGCTCTGGACTGTGGTCCCCACTTGTACCCATGGAGAAGGGAGGCAGGGCAGGTGCATTACTGAGCTTTCTTCCATTTGAGCCCTGTCCCCCAGCACAGAAAAGGAGGGGCATTTCTGCTGAGGGGTGGATGACTCTTGATTCTTGGAGCTGGTCCTCGTCACTGATGTTTAGGATGCACTCTGACAGCTCAATCTCTCCCAGGGCACAGCTGTCTTCTGGTACAACCTTCTGAGGAGTGGGGAAGGCGATTACCGGACGAGACACGCGGCCTGTCCTGTGCTTGTGGGATGCAAGTGGGGTGAGTGACGTGAGGGGCAGCATTGATGCGGCCCTCGGCCTTAGATGCAGAGGTGAAAACCACTGCTAACTGCTGTCAGCTCCTCATCACAAAAGGTTTTCTGGGCTGCTTATACCACCCAGCCAGAGCTTTCACGGCTGGTTGTCAATGCTCAGACAGCCAAGGAGGCCAGGGCTGCATAAGCACCCTAGGTCCAGGATGGATTTCCAGAGACATGGGCTCTGGCAAGAGTTTTAGTGGTGCATCGAGAGAGCTGGGAGCAGAGAGGAGAGAGGGCATCTGTCTGAGGCAAGAAAGACACATGCGGCTACAGTCAGCATTGTAGGTAACAGGGTGGTGGTGGTGAGGCTAGCTGTCCTTGTCACTTGAAGAAGGGGAGTCCTGAGATGAGACTGGAGCTAAGATGCGAGATTGGAGCCCGGGGCACCCTGTAGAGGATGAGCTTGAGCCTCACCCTGGAAGCAGCTGTGGAGAGCTGGGAAAGGCGTGGACTAGGATATGACGTGGAGTTTGGGAGGTAAACTGTGATGGGCTGGCAGAAATGGTGAAGTAAACAACTGAAAATGATGTAGTTGCTGGTTTGGGAGGAAGAAGTATAGAGAAGGTCAGTTTACTAGATGTCAAGCATGTTGCACTAACACGACACATGTAAGCACTGCATGCTTAATTAAAGTTTATCATTCTGCTATATACACTGTTAATCAAGTTTTCTGGACAGTTTGTTTAGGTAAGTTCAGGTATTAAACTGTATTTTAAAATCTCTGACTTTAGTAGTGCATTACTTTAAAAACTCTGTGTGTGTGTGTGTGTGTGCGCGCGCACATGTGCCATGTCACATGTGTGAAGGTCAGAGGATAATTTGAAAGAATGGGTTCCCTCTTTCCATGTTGTGGGTTCTGGGGATTAAGCTTAGGTTGTCAGCTTTATGACATGAGCTGTGTCATCTGTCCTGCATTACTTTTGTATTCCTCATAAGAGAGTCCATGTTTGAGAACAGGGTCATGGTGCGTGCCTGTGACCTGGCAGTGCTGGTACCAATGCTCCAGCTAGGGTGCCCCCAGCACTAAGATTCTTCTCTATAGCTCACAAGACCCGCATGCAGCTCATGGCCAAGCCCTGCCCAGTGCTGACAGGTTCCCCATCCCTCTCCTCAGTTTCTGCTTGCCACTATCCCAGCCTCTTGAGGTCCTTCACACTTCCCCGGGTGGCCTCTGCCTTTGAGGACTTTCTCATCCTGCTTTCTGCATCCATCCCACTTGGACTGAGTGGCAGCCACATGATATGCCCACCTTGTTTCCAGGATAACTTCAGTTCAGCTTCTTGTTCTGAGTCAGTCCTGCTTCCCTAACATCATGAGATGCCCTTTGGCTCCATTCCCATGGCAACTTGCATACACGCATCAAATCACTGGTAGACTTTTGTACCATTACCTGTGTGCCCATGTGTTTTCAACAGTGCGTGAGTGGCTGGAGGTCTGAGCCGTGTTGCTCTGGTGTCTCCCCCGCCCATCACAGGGCAGTGGTCGTCATGGGAAGCGTTGATTGGGCCGCTGAACTGTTAGGTTGAATCATCACATCCCTGCTTTCTGTTCACAGTCTCCAATAAGTGGTTCCATGAACGAGGACAGGAGTTCCTGAGGCCTTGTGGGACCACAGAAGTTGATTGACATCCTCGTCTGCTCTGCTCCTTTCTGGTCCCACAGCCCAAGTCATCTTCAAGTTCAGCGTGACAGATTCCTTTGTATGTTTCAGCTCCTGTCAGGCAGGTCAGCGGAGGAGCCAGCGTTTGTCTGAATTTGAGAGAGTGTGTCCTGGGCCAAGTCCCGGGTGACCTGGGCCCCAGATTCTGGCCAGCCTATGCCTGCTCTGACTCCAAGGGTAACACTGGTGTGGCTGCTGCAGAACCAAACTGTGTGGCACCTAACTTGGTGCCTTTGTACCTCAGATGTTTCAGGTGGGAGAGGTTTTAGTGAAACCAAAGTTCTGATGCTGCGTTTACAAGTTTGTTTTTATGATATTTCTATTTGTTGTGGCTTTAACCAAAAAATAAAATGCCCCCTGCCAGAAGCCTTAAATAGCCTATTTTGCAGTGTTTTGGGTTCATCGTTGTTGTGTTGTTTTGTTTTTAGCCCAGGAACTAGGGCTGACTCAGTTTAAAATGCCTGCCACACAGACATGGACCTGAATTCTGATTCCCAGCATTTATATAAAAAGCTGGGCTTGGCAGTGCGTGCCTATGATACCAGTACTGGGAAGGTGGAGACAGGAAGAACCCTGGGGCTGGCTGGACAGCCAGCCTAGCCAAAACAGGTGAGGTCCAGGATCCAAGAGAGACCTTGTTTCAGAGGAAAATGCCTGAAGTGGATGGCTGGTCTCCACACGCATGTGCACACATGAGCATACACACATATGAATGTGTACGCACACAATCCAGGAGCCCTTACCAGTTTCACCATTTTGTATGCATCTCCACCGTGCAGACATTCTGCAGAGCGAAGCCCTAGCCTTGGGTTCTAAAAATGGTTTTAATGCCCATGTGTCCTCCAGGCTTATATACTTTTCTGGAAACTGGAGCTAAATAATCCCACCTGCCCTCCCTGAGAACATAGGAAGAACATGTGATTTACAATTGGGATGTTGTTAGGGTTTGATTTGGGATGTGTGCACTGAGTTGTCCCTGGCTCACAGATGAAAAGAATATGAAGGTGTGTGTGTGTGTGTATGTGTGTACCTACATACATGTTACTTTCTGGCTGGAGTTTTTCTGATCACCACGCAGGAGCCATGTGGGAGACCCTCCTGGCTGACATCTCCTTCCCTGTCCAAGAAGCTCATGGGTAACTGTGGGATGATGATTGGTGGTCACCACTGAAGCTTCTCTCCTGTGACCAAGTCACTGACTACAGTAATTTCATTTTCACTGACTTTTTAACCAACTGAGGCAGACTATAACTATTTCTGTCTGTTTGGCATCTTTCATTTGATATTGTGTTAAAGATTTGTCCATATTGTCATGGAGTTTGTTTTTATGGATCCTCTAGAGAAACAGAACAGACAGGATGAATATATGTTAAAAAGGGAATTTATTAGATTGACTTACAGGATGCAGGCTGGGTAGTTCAACAGTGGCCAGCTACACTCTGGAGAAGCTGAGAACCAGCAGTGTTTCAGTCTATGAGGTTCGTGCCTCAGTTGTCCCGGTCTGGTGCTGAAGGCCTGAGGTCGTCCTCAGTCCACATTGGAAGATAGAAGAAGCTTTGTTGTGATAGGAGTGGAGGACGGCAGCAGCGGTGGCCACAACTGGATAGACACACTCACCAGCAAGATGGAAAAAGGCAGGCGAGGAAGAGCGAGAACACCGCTGTTTTGGACTTTGCTTCTGGGCCGCCACAGGAAGGTGTTGGGTACTGTGAAGAAGGTCCTCCCCCTCCACTAATTCCTCCTGTTAAGTCCCTCACAGAGCTGCCCAGAGGTGTCTTTTTGTTGACTTCAGAGTCTATGACATTGACACTCAAGATAAATCATAATATGGTCAACACTCTACCGATGGGCATTTGAGATGGTTTCAGTCTTTGTATAGTATGATAAAGGATGCGATACGTAATTTTACACATGACTTCTGACTCACATTTCTTGAGGATATAAGGAGGAGTGAGTGAAAGTTCTACCTGCCCTCTCTCCAGTGTCTGGAAAGCAACTACTGAACTTTGCCAAAATAAGGTGGGACAGCCCTTCAAAATTCCTGCTCCATAGAAGAGTCGACTGGATATTTTAAGCCTGTAGGCTGAAGATTGGATGCCCCAATGTTGCAGAGGAACCTTGGGTTAACTGTCCAGGCAGCCAGATGTCTGTTGTTTCTATAGGCTTGGAAGTGGCTTGCACTGTCCTTTCTATTTACTATGATTTGGGAGCAGGTTGGTGTCCCAAAAGAAAAAGGCTGGTACCGTTTACACTTCTGTGCCTTATCATTGAAGGAAGTCAGGGCAGGAACTCAAGCAGAACAGCATCCTGGAGGTAGAAGCTGATGCAGCGGTATGTAGGGGGTTTGCTACTCATGGCTTGCTCACTGTGCTTTCTTATGGAATCCAGGACTATCATCCCAGGGATAGCACCACCCATAATGGGCTGGGCCCCCTCATGTCAATCACTAATTAAGAAAATGAGCTTGCTTACAGCTCAGTCTATGGAGGCATTTTCTCAGTGGAGATTCCCTCCTCTCAGATGGCTATAGCTTGTGTTGAGTTGTCATAAAACTAGCCAGCACATGCATTTTTATGAAAGATATCCCAGAGAGCTCTCTGTCTTCTTGTCATGTAAAAAGATAGCAAGAAGATGGTTGACCACGAACCAGGAAGCACTCACTCACCAGACAATCTACTTATACCGCAGTTTTGATACTTCACTTGAAATAAAAAAAATAGATAATTTTGCTCGGTCCACAGCGTTTTATTCCAGCAGCCCTCCCTAAGTAAGATGGTGCCGATTGCTGCCTGCTGGTGATGCTACACACCCTTTCATGTTTATTAGTCATAAGGTTTCTGCTTCAAGTCTTTCTTACTAATTCATAGACATTTCAGTTTTGCTCATTATCTTTTCCAAATGCTTATTTTGTGGTGTGCCTTTTTCATTTTTAGTTCTGATGAAAAGAAAGGCTACTCTCTGTGTTGTTGCTGCTCTGAAGGTAACCCCTCACCCCTTTGTCTTTTAACTGACATTTTCATCTTCGTTTTCACTTTGTGTGGTGGCTTTTCTGTGATGTACATACAAGATTCCTTTCCCTGTTTTCCTTCCGGACATTTGCAGAACATCCTGAATTTGCCAGTTGAGGTCTTTGATGGGTTCTAGAAATTTCTCAGACCTTGCATCTTTTGAGTATTGTTGCTGTCCCAAATTTTCACTTCCCTCTGTCTTCCTGAGACTCATCAAATCTGGTTGGTAAAAGCGTCTGCTTTGACACATCTGTCCTAGGCTTCCTTTTGTGTCCCCCAGCCTCCCACCCCCAGATGCTCAAGATTAGCTATTTCGTTTGTCTACTTTGTAGTTCATTTGTTTTCTGTTCACCTCCTTTGCTCTCCTCTGACCTCCCTTCCTAGCGCTGGGATTGAACCTAGAGCTGCACATGTGCCAGGCAAGCACTTCTACCCTGAGTTTATCCCAACTTAGTTCGTTTTTTTAAAGATTTATTTTTTATTTATGTGTCTTTGTGGCCAGAAGAGAGCATCAGATCTGGAGCTGGAGTTACAGGCAGTTGTGAACCACCTCATGTGGGTGCTGGGAGCCCAACTCGGGTCTGCTTAACCACTGTGTTGTGTCTCCAGCTCTGCATTCCCTTTTCTTTAGTTCTGGGTTTAGTTCTCTGGGGAATTCTTTTGTTTCCTCCATGTTTTTCTTGGATCAATGAAAACAGTTACTTGAAAGTTCTTGTCAGATAATGCCATGGTTTTCATTTTCTGTGGCTTTCTGGTTTTTGTTTGTTTTTCTTGTTGTTTTGTTTTGTTTTTGTTTTTAAACACCTTTGTTTTTCTGGTTGTTTGGTCTACTTGGCATTTTATTGAATTCTGAATACTGCATGTGACAGATTATAAAGGCCCTGGATGGTGATGGCTTCCTGCACAGGGGCTCACTACTAGGCAGAGGAGTGTTGTGCAATATTATTTTAACTAGGCAAAGATGTGTTACATTTCTTTATGCTGTGGAATATTGCTTTAACTGTGTAAAGGTGTGTTACGTTTGTCTATGCTGCATTTGTTTAATGATGTAAGAATGTGTGTTTAATTATGCAAAGGTCTGTGCATCTGTTTCACCTTGCCTGCCTAAGGCACCTGATTGATCTAATAAAGAGCTGAACAGACAATAGCTAGACAGAGAAAGAACAGGCAGGGCTGGTGGGCAGATAGATTAAGTAGGAGGAGAAATCAAAGGGTTTCCCATTGTGATGCTTTCAGTGTTCTCTGCTCTGCCCCCATCAGCAGTTTCTCAGATCTGATCCTCGCGTATTTTGTATCTAGACAGTCCCCAAATGTCATTCCTCTTTTCAAAGAAATGAAGATTCAAATTCAAAGAAAATTTGAATCTGAGCCAGAGATTTTTTTTTCTGCTTTGCATCCTAACCTTCCAGCCTGTGCAGCTTCAGAGTTCAGAAACTGTCTCATACAGGTAACCAGGGTGAATGTTTGAGCAAGGTTCCCCTCCCCTCAGCGTCCTGTCCTGTCTTTGCGTGCTCTTCCATTTTGCTCTGGTTCCCACTCTCCCACAGATCAACAATCTGAAAATGACTGTAAGATGAAAGAAGATGTAGACTTCTGGTTTCTTAAGATCCATCCTTCATGACCTCAATACCCAAGCCTTTATGATTTAGTAATTCCATGCTTCCCAGGAGGTTTTTGAACAGTTTTATTCAGATTTTATGATTTTTCTTGACTGCTGTCTTTTGTCTTTTACAGTTTTTCCCCTTTTATTGTTTTTGTTTTATGAGTACAGATGTTTTGCCTGCAAACATGTCTGTACCGTGTGTATGAAGTGCCTTTGGAAGCCAGAGAGGGCATTAGATCCCAGGTTACAGATGTTACATGGGTGTTGCCTATCAAAATCT
This sequence comes from Ellobius talpinus, assembly GCA_001685095.1. Classification (NCBI taxonomy): domain Eukaryota; kingdom Metazoa; phylum Chordata; class Mammalia; order Rodentia; family Cricetidae; genus Ellobius; species Ellobius talpinus. The sequence continues at coordinate 99 of LOJH01040231.1, read as the reverse complement.
AGGCCCTCTGGAAGAGCATCCAGTACTGCTGAGTCATTTCTCCAGCTGTGGCTTTTCTTTCTTTCCTTCCTTCCTTCCTTCCTTCCTCCCTCCCTCCCT
>LOJH01040229.1:1295-11910 GCA_001685095.1 Ellobius talpinus | reverse complement strand
TCTCTCTCTCTCTCTCTCTCTCTCTCTCTCTCTCTCTCTCTCTTTCTTTTCCAAATTCTGCCGGTTTCCTAGCATTGCTACTTGAATTGTCAGGTTTTACTCTTTTTTATCTCCACCACTGGAGGCAGTACACTTTTAATTTTTCAAAGGTGTATTTGGTTATAATGTATGTATAGTGTCCTATATCTGAGGAGGGTTTTCTAGTTGTTCAGTCAGCATTTGAATGTACCTTATGCCTGTTCATGTTAGTCAATTGAGTGAGATGGATTTCAGAGCAGCGACCTGCAGGAAGCTGCTTTGTGCCTAGGGTGTGAGGGTTGGGAGATGAATTGGGGCACGAAGATGTCGAAATTCTCTAAGCTTTGCAGACCAGGGCTGTTTCTGCTGCTCAGAAGGGAGTGGACCATTTACTTTAAACATGGCGCCCCAGGGTAAACACTCCTGCTCTCCCCTCTCCATCTAACCTGACTCTGAAGCTTTCTAGAACCAACCTGTTTTGCTTCTGTTTGTTTCTTTACTCACTGTGCCCACACTGGAAAGGGCCTCTGCCTCAAGTGTGTGTGTGTGTGTGTGTGTGTGTGTGTGTGTGTGTGTGTGTGTACCCTGCTGGGGTGCTTTTGGTTGTTCCTTGGTCCTGGTACAGCTGTGTCTCGTTGGGGATGTTATTCTCTCCTAGGGATGTCCTTTTCCTTGATGACAGCTGAGACCTGTTAGCCAGGCCCAAACTCTTTTTGGCTTCTCCCATCCCTTCTCTTAGGAGTTCCACAGGATGCTGCTGGGTCTCACTTGCTTTGGGGAGCACATGAACTCAAAGTCTACAAAGTTTCTCTATTTCCTATTATCATGTACTTTTGATTTTTCTTCATTATCCTTATTGCTACTCCAGATGGGTTTGAAAAGGGATTGTCCCAAGCAGAATAAAGCTATCTGATACTGAAACAACAGACGTCCAAAGGAAAAACTACTTTTTAAAAGAAAAGCAAGGAAGGGATAAACACAAAATCCAGTGAAATATTTATTATCTCTGGGTTCAGAAGGCAATAGAAGGCAGAAAAATGTAATTGGAAAAATAGATATTCAAAAGTATTGGTAATATTTTATTTCTTGTACTAAAATTAAGTTCATGGGGGTTTATGTTATTGCTTACCATATATAATTATGTATGGGTGGAATATTGTTTAATAAAAGGTACCTAAAACTTTTATGCAGTCAAGGGGAAATTTTAATGACTTGAAATATAATTAATGCTAATTTGACTATTGCTAAAAACACTATCATGGTGTATTGCGTTTGAGAACAACGAAGAGAGAAGCCCAAGCAAGGACTAGGGAGATGATGAAGTCAGAAAAGTGTTTGGTGTATAAACTAAAGGACCCATGTAAAAACCAGGCATACAAGACATAAACGTGTAACCCAGAGCTGGGGCCAGTGAGTGGAGTCAAGGAGATGCCTAGAGCTCATTGGTCAGCCTTCCCAGCCAATCAGTGAGCTCTGGGTTCAATGAGAAGCCCCGATTCAAAAAGTAAGGTGGAAAGTGACTGAAGAAGGCACCCAATGAAACTTATGCCTCCACACACATGTACACACACACACACACACACACACACACACACACACACTATGGTGTCTATACAACAGGACCTCATGACAGAAGGGGTGATTGGTCAATGGTACCCCTAAGTGGGTTAATCTTATTTGGCTGAAGCTGGTTACTTAGAGTGGAAAGCAGGGGTGGTTTGGGTAAAAATCACAGTGCTCTTTGTCCCCATAAGTTTCCCGGAGCCACCACCACTTGAGGTTCCCTTCCGCTTTGTGTAGCCCTTGAAGTGTGTTCCCCCAGGGAACAGGGTCAGAAAGCACAGCAGTGTAATAACAAGAGAAACACAAACTCTCCAGTTTCCCATTTACTGAAAAGAGGAACAAAAACAACAATCAACATGTATGGCGCACCCTACTAGTCTAAGTAAAATAGAAAGGTATTCATTTATCTACCCATATCTCTGTGCTGCAGACAGAAAATGTCAGGGTAGATAGCTACAGTGGGGTGAAGGCCAGAAGGAAAGTTTCACTTCCTACTTAAATACTTTAAAATGTATATGGTAGGTTTGTATATGATCGCCGTAGTGTTTCTCAAAGAAAATGAAAAATAAAAATGCATCATGTTCTGGCACCAGTATTCTCAGCTGGGACCCTTGCCTTCAGCAGTTTCTGTCAGTGAATGCCTGCCCCTTTTCTCCAAAGAGGCTGGAGCGGTCGCCGTGCCCAGCTTGCACTCTGACTTGATATCTGGTCATTCATTAGAGTCCATGTCTCCAGTCCTATCTCTCCAGAATGGCTCCAACAACTCAAGGGTCCCAGATACAACATGCAAATTAGCTTCCCTTAAAAACTGACCAGGGGCTATAGCTAAACATTACGTTAAAAAGCAGAGAGGTGAATGTGTGTCTGCATTTGTTCCTCTCCAGGAATCTCTTCTTTAGATGGAAAGCTGCATCTGTAGCCTTGGGTTCTGCCTTGCGGTTGCTAATCATGGGTCCCATGACCTCCCATCTGCTCCAGAGTCCATAAATGTCACCAGCAGAAGCAAGCCCAAGATGCTAGGCATTGGCAGGGAGCCGAAGTTGTCATGAAGCCAAGAGGCTCTACTTTCTTACTCCAGGCATGGAAGCTAAGTTGTAGGGAGCAGAAAGTCTAAGTCTGGGAAGTGATGGCATGTGTTACCAGCTCAAACAAAAAACCCAAACCCGGCCGGTGAGTAGCAGGATATGTGATTATGGTGGGGGCTTCCTGTCAGTTCTTAGACATTTAGCATCATTTTCGATTTTTTTAAAGTCTCAAATTTGACACTTTTTCAGAAAAAATGGGATATATATTTTTTCATTTATAGCAAAACTCCGGAGATATCTCCTTGTCAGATGAGTCTCTTGCTCCTACAAATAGAGTTCATTATTTTGTCAAAGTGAATTAAAATAGAATGTCAGTTACTGAATGTCATATTTTCGGATATGACATTGTATACAAAAAGGTCCTTTTAAAAGGGAGACAGAGAGAGAAAAAAATATTTGAAAGTCTTGGTTGGAAACCCACTTGAAGGAGAAATATAGGCGTTAAAAAATCCCATTTGGGCTTCATAAAATTCCTTTCAAATTTGACAGTCTGGGAGAAATCCAGTAGCTTCCATTTCCTAAAATACAATTTTGATTAAAAATTTATAAAGCTATTTGGAGGAAAGATGCTACATAAATTGAGAATAAGTCTTACAGGGCCCTTGGAGAGAAGCTGGGATATTTCCGCATCTAAGTGGTAAACAGTATCTGCCGTCCGCAAACAAATAACCCATTTTACTACTCGGAGTGAAACCCTTTCCACATCCTGGTGATTTATATCTGTGGCAGCTTAGGAATGAGCACGCCAAGCTGGCCCCTGCAGGCAACACTTGACTCTTCCGGAGCCCAAATCCTCCTCACCTTAGGTCAGCTTCTAGGGATGAGAATGACCCCTGCGTCTTCCAGTGGCAGGTAGTTAAATTAAAGAATGTTTGGCCTTTTCTTCTATCTAAACAAATCCTTCCCAGAGGCCAAGCCTCGGATCCATGTGAGACAGAGGATGAGCATGTCTTCCTGTTCACATCCAGAATGCTCCCTCGCCCCAGCTCCTGACCCCCCTTTGCTTGAGGCCCTCTTCTGTTAAGATTCTTCCTCTTCACCAATTCTAGACTCCCAGTGTATCATACAGATCTCTCCTGGGGCATATAGTACTTTCCGATGCAATTATGAGTGAAAATGACTGTCTATACCATCAGATTATGCGTTCCTAAAGAATAGAATCTTGTCTTATTAAATTCTACATCTGCAATGTAGTCTGGCACCCAGCACACAGTAGGCGCACAGGAAAAACTGGTTCAGTAATTGGTTAGTGACTTGAATAGCTGAAAAGATTAATGAGTGAATAAGTGTATGTAAATACTAATGATAAAATGAATTCAAGAATTGAAAAGTAAATATGCATGAATGAATGGGTCATTGAATGAACCAACTGTCTCTTCTGCACAGATGCATATGTGTACATCCATATTTACATTTACATATATTTCACAACACATTATTCCTTCTGAAATGGTTTTCCGTACATTAGAAGTTTGTTCCTGCACCCTCGGGGAATGTGTTAGTAAGATTCAGAGACTCAGGAGCCAGAGTTGTCTGGTTCTTTGGTGGGAAGCAGGTTACTTTGGGGGGCTTGGCTATGATGGGTTTATTGGTAGGGATCTTCTTCACACAAGGATCTGCTTCCTGCTTTTGTCCCGGAGCCTCCTAAATTGATCACTGAATTCTGACAAGACTATCAAGATAGAACATAGCATTGGCCATTGGCTCATTGTCCTGGATCCCAACTCCTGTCTTTTCTCCAAGGCTGCTTTGTGTAGCCCTTGAAAGTGTGTTCCCCCAGGGAACAGGGTCAGAAAGCACAGCAGTGTAATAACAAGAGAAACACAAACTCTCCAGTTTCCCATTTACTGAAAAGAGGAACAAAAACAACAATCAACATGTATGGCGCACCCTACTAGTCTAAGTAAAATAGAAAGGTATTCATTTATCTACCCATATCTCTGTGCTGCAGACAGAAAATGTCAGGGTAGATAGCTACAGTGGGGTGAAGGCCAGAAGGAAAGNAAGTGTGTTCCCCCAGGGAACAGGGTCAGAAAGCACAGCAGTGTAATAACAAGAGAAACACAAACTCTCCAGTTTCCCATTTACTGAAAAGAGGAACAAAAACAACAATCAACATGTATGGCGCACCCTACTAGTCTAAGTAAAATAGAAAGGTATTCATTTATCTACCCATATCTCTGTGCTGCAGACAGAAAATGTCAGGGTAGATAGCTACAGTGGGGTGAAGGCCAGAAGGAAAGCAAGTATCTATGATGCTTCATAGTCTGTGATACTTCAGGTAATACAAGAACAAACCTACATTCTGAGTATTGCCGTCTTGGACCATAAGCACAGTCTTGCTCCGTATCCTGGTCTAGATCCTCACATGGCGCACAAATAGCAAACCCTCCGTGAGTCTCAGTTTACTCAATTGTAGGATGGAGTAACAACTCTTGAGAAGAGAGTGCACAAGATGGATGCTTAATAAAAGCCAGTTCTCTTTCTATCTGAAGAAAAATGGCAACAATTGAAAGAGGCTGCTCTCAACTTGAGGCTGTTGGCCTTTTTCGCGTAAGCCAGCCTGCAGGGCCGGAGTCCCTCTGAGCCTTCCCCACTTGTGATGCTGGAGTCCTGGGCTCGTCTCCCAGGTCAACCTTTGGCTCTCAGAGGTAGCAAGAACTGTGCTGCTGAGCGAGCTTCATCCTCAGATTCCCTGGGCGCTGAGCTGTCCCCATACTTTGTTTCTGGGTCCCCCATGAAGTGACACCTCCATTCATCTAATTGCTCAGCTTCCTGGGGCTGCATCCAGACCTGATCTCAGGATGATCCCTTCTCTCTCAGGCCCACCATCCCAACATCATTAATCCAGCCCTATGAGGCTGTCACAAGGTTCATTCATATGCATATTAGATGATACCCGTTAGTGATGCCCATTAATTAAGCAGAGCAATTTGTTTATAATTAACTGGAGAAATTTATGGCTTCAGAAAACAATTACAGGAGCCAATATAAACACATTAGGTAGCGATAGCAATGCCACCTCTAATTGCTTTCTAGAAGAACCAGTGATAGTAATGCCACAGTCATCACCAGACAGATCTGACAGGAGCTTGTAAATTCATCGTTGTGCCCAGGAGCCGATACCTCAGGCGATTGGGAATGGTGAAGTCCAGCCTTGTAAATGACTCAGGGTGCAGCACTAAGCAAAAGAGGCAGCCCTGAAAATTACATATGTTGCAATCCCGATTTGGAGAAAATGATTTTTACATATGTATTTCCTCCCAGGATGATGGATATGCATGCCCTTATGAATATGTATGTGCAAGTATAAATATATTTCTAGTGAAAGAAACATAAACTGAAAGAAATACATATGGAATACACATAAAATAAATATATAAATAGTGAAAGTACGTTTCCCTGGGTGATGGGGTTTCTATTTTTACTTTTAAATTGACTCTATTTTCCAAAATTTTATAAGAATTTATTCTTTTTATAACAAAAGATTAAAGAATAGGAATAGAACAAAGAAGAAACCAGGATAGCAATTTTTTAAAAGTAAATTATTTTTAAAAAATTAGACATGCCCTACTGGAATAGTTGTGGGGTGGTACATTTTTGTGGGCATTGTGAAAATTATTTTTACTTCTACAGGAGGAAATGGCAACATTAGATCACTATTTTCACCAGCACGGTCCTTTTTGTTGGAATGTTCTTTTTTGATTCTATAAGTGGAGAGAGCAAAATTCAGCGTTCTTCCACTTTAAAATAGCATCAGCTTGTGGATATCCTGCGAGAGGCTGTTGGCTAGACTCCCATTTGGAGGGAGGCCTGAAGGTTCCTAGTCAAACACACCAGGCATTCACACTGGACAAGGATGGACTTTCAAAGGACTCTCTGGATGACCCTCCCTTTGAAGTGTGTGCACTTAGGAGAGGGCTGGGAACCTGTCCATACTGAGTGATTCATCTTCCCCAAATGCCACAAGTGAAGAAATGGGGACATTTGGTAGACAGTTGGGAATGTCTTAAAAAAAAAACCAACCCTCCCCAAATGCAGAATGTCAGAGGTGATCTGACCCTACATGTTCCCTCTCCAACCAGGCAGAGGAAATGAGAATTCTGGGTCATTGCTGGCCAGAGACAGTGCTCATTGTGAGCAAAAATGACACCCTTTCTGTTCACATTAAATGAACACCCACCTTTGTGTCAGCCGGGGCCTGTGCTGTTCACACAGCAAAGTGTGTTTCTGACTGTGAGCCCATGGTCTGGTTCCCCTCAGAATGAAGCTGTTGAACTCCCCATCTGCCAGGCATGCCTTGAAGAAGACTCCCCAGTCCAGGAAGTTTGGGAGACACTGATTATCCATTCCCCTCCTGAGGGCATAATTTATCCACCTGAGAGGAGTTTCTAAGAAGAGATCCCTGCTTCCCCTTTGTTAAGACCATTTTTCAAACTTGTTTGAACACAGGAAGTTTCAGGTTCTAGAATAGCTTCCCACCTGAAGCTACTATTCCTCAAAAGACAATTTGGGAAAAGAGAAGGAATCCATTTAATTAAAGATTTGGGATGGGTGCACTGGGACAATCAAAACTTGGCAAGTTAATTCACATCCTCACCATATTGCTATAGTTTGGATCTTGAATGTTATCCAAATATCCACATTAAAACTTGGTTTTGCAGCCTGTGGTACTACTGGGAAGTAAATCAGCCTTTAAAAGGTGGAGCCTAGTGGGAGGATTTTTAGGTCATGGGGGAGTTGTCCTTGAAGGGGCTATTGTGACTCTGTCTCTCTCCTTCCCACCCTCCATAAATAGACGGATTTCAGGTTGGAGAGCTGACTCAGTGGATAAAACACCTGCCGTGCAAGTGCGAGAACCCAAGTTTGGACCCCCAGTACTTATATAGATCCAGATGTATTAGTGCAAATCTGTAATCCCAGACTCCTACAGGGAGTTAGGAAGTGGAGACTGAATCCCTGGAAGCTCATGGGCCTGCTAATCTGGTAATACACAACTGCAAAAAGAATAAGAGACCCTGGTTCACACATAACACTGTCTTCGGACTTCCACATATGTGCTGTGACACATGCACTTCTACACACACACACACACACACACACACACACACACACACACCTTCACTATAGAAAAAAAAGAACCCATTTCCTCATCATGACTCTCTTGCCATGATGAACTGTGCCATCATATCCCCAGGAGACAAGGTCAAAGGACCACGGGTTGAAACTTCTGAAGCCATGAACTGAAACCACTCTTCCTCCTTCTGAAGCTGATGATCTCAACCATTTGGTCACAGCAGCAGGACACTAACACACATGCTGGTCTAAAGTAACCAGCCCTCCTCTCCCCCACACAGCATTACTTAGTTGAGTTGTAGTAAGGGAAACAGTAAAGACCACCCCGGTGAAGACACAGGCTCCACTGAAAACTCATAGTCCAGGCTCTGTCATACACTGGTGACACACAGGTGTCTGCCAATATCTAATGAAGTAGGAATGCTGAATATAAACTTGGTAAGTTACACAGTGGCCGTGAGTCATTGCTCTTCTCTTGCTTGAATGAGAAGTGTGGATCAGTGGACCAGCCCGACCCACCCACCTTCATTTTAAAAATAAAACCTGCCCAAGCAGGAGGCTGAAGATGTGTCTTATCTTTGCAAGCTTGAGTGTCTCTCAGGTCTGTCCTCCGGTGTTGGTTATTTTTTTTCTGTTTTATGAAATGAAAGAGCACCCTGACATAGAGCAATATGGAGGAGAAAGGACTCATTTTACCTTACAGTTACGGAGGGATACTGTCCATCATGGCGGGGAAGGCTTGGCAGCAGGAGCGTTGAGGTCCATGTGGCCTTCAGGAAACAGTAATCACTTTCCATCCCTACACAGAAGAAGAACAGGAAGTGGAGACAGACTAAAATGCCTCAAAGCCCGCCCCCTAGTGATATACTTCCTTCTGGGGGGGCACTTACTTCCTAAAGGACAGTACCACCAGTTGGGAACTAAGTGTTCAAATATGTGAACCTACAGGGGTATTTCTTCTTCCAACACAACATCTGTTTATAGCCCACCCCCCTTAACATCGCATCCCTCTCAAGTGGTGTAATGTGTGGAACAGGTTCTTGGATTTGGAGCCTGTCTCTGTAAGCCAGCAGCTGAGTGACATTAGAAAATGGCCTAACCTCTTAGTGTCTCAGGTTCTTCACTAGTGCGAATGTAATCATGAAGTCACCTAACAGAGCTCGTGAGAAAATGAAACGTGGTCCTGTCTAAACAGATCACTGTCACAGCCGCAGTCCGTGTGGGACACATTTCATCTTCTTCTCATTACCATTTTGAAAAGCTCTTGATAGCTTTTTCCTCCGAATGGAAAATCAAGTTTTCTTTGCTCTGAAGATATTTGTCAATCTGGCGTAATCTTTTATATTTGAGCAGTGAGAATCTTTCAATATCAATGGAATAAGCTGGAATTAAGAAGGGGGCTGCTTGTTGATGAAAACACAATGTTGGATCCTTGAGGTATGAAATTGAAAGGCAGAGTGTGGTTTATCACACCCAATGCTGTCTTCCAGTGATGCTCCTCTGTGTGGAACCTGCAACTCAGGTGGGGGACTGCAGGATATTTTCCAACTCTAAGCCAGCCATGGTGCTTCCGTGGGCCCTTGGTATAGAAGCCAGCATGTTTCCTGGGGGTACTCACTAAGTTTTGGCTGGCAGAGGTCTTAATTTTTCTGATTGCCAGGTTGAAATTGGAATCCTTGGTAGACAGCTGGGCCCCAAGCAAGTCTCAGCAAGCTCATTGGCTGTACCCCAAAAAGTACTTGTTTATTTCAGCTCTTTTGAGGTAGACATCTTAAAAATGCATCCTTCTCACCCCACACGCTTCTTTTATCCCACCGTCAGCAGATTTTGTCTCTTGCTCGGTCCACTGTGCAGCCCTGAATAACCCAGTTCTCTGCAACCAGAGCCATTTCTAAAAACCACTGCTTCCTCTTCCGTGACTTCTGATGGTTTCCAGGCAGCAGAATCTGGATGCCTCAGTGTGATGTTGGGATTCTCCAGTTTAGCGGGTCTCCTTTTAGTCACATGCTACGGTTTTCCCATATATCTCTCCGATCTTTCTTGTTTAAATGTGTGTGCCTGTGCACATACACACACATGGCCATGGAGGCCAGAAAGCTACATTAGATCTCTTGGAGTGGAGTTAAAGACAGTTGTGATCCCAGTGTGGATGCTGGGATCCAAACTCCCATAATCATGACTGAGCAGCAACTACTCTCAACCACTGAACCATCTCTCCAGATCCCTTTGCTCTAATTTTAACTGAGAATTAATTGTTTATCTGTTTGTTTTTGAGACAAGGTTTCATTATGTAGTTCTGGATGGCCTGGAATTTGCTATGTACACTAGTCTGGCCTCAAAGTCACAGGGCTCCTGGGATTGGGGTTAAAGGTGTGCACCACCCACTAAGCATGAGGTTTTGTAAATGGAGATTGTTCATTCATTTTCCAGCCACCCAGACCTGAATAACTATATAAAAACTATATTAATTGTTTGGCCTATTAGCTCAGGCTTCTTATTAAGTAACTCTTACATCTTAAATTAACCAATTTCTATTATTTTATATTTTACCACAAGACTTGTGGTTTGTTACCTCTTGCTTCTTGGGCAGCATTTGCTTCTTGGGCAGGGTTTGCTTCTTTGGCAACTAAATGACATCTTCCTGTATCTACCCACTCTCTCCATACATCTCTGTTCAAATTTCCTGCCTGGCTTTACTCTGCTAAATCATTGGCTGAAACAGCTTCTTTATTAACCAATGGCAATAAAACACATTTACAGCTTATGGGGGGGATTCCCACATCATCTCCCCTTTTCTGTCTAACTAAAAAGGAAGGTTATAACTTTAACATAGTAAAATTACATATAACAAAATAGTTATCAAACAAGAATTA
>LOJH01040228.1:0-14664 GCA_001685095.1 Ellobius talpinus | reverse complement strand
ATTACAGATGGTTGTGAGCCACTATGTGGTTGCTGGGTATTGAACTCAGGACCTCAGGAAGAGCGATCAGTGCTTTTAACCTCTGAGCCACCTCTCCAGCCCTAGACTTATCTTTCATCTACTATATTTTATTCTGTGGTGCTGGAGATAGAGCCTCATGCATGCTAGGCTCTACTCTACTGCTGAATGATACTCCCAGAGCTTTGATTGACCGACTCCCTACACTGCCCAGACTGCCTTAAGCTTGCGTGTAACCCAGGCAGGCCCTGATCTAGAAATCTTCCACCTCCTGAGTAACTAAGATTACAGGTGTGGGTTGTCAGCTTCTTACCCTGGCCTGTCAGGATTCTGAGCACGCCAAAAAGAACAGCCACAGCTGAGTTGTTTTCTGTAACACCAGGGGTGCCAGGAGCCCTCATGGAGGCCACACTTTGAGAGAAGGTTTCTCTGTGTAGCCCTGGATGTCCTGGAACTCGCTTTGTAAACTAGGCTGGCCTCAAACTCACTGAAATCCCCCTGCTTCTGCCTCCCAAGTGCTGGGATTAAAGGCATGCGCCACCACTGCCCAGCCATGAGGGATGGCTTTTTTGAAGTCAAGCCGGAGGTGGGCCACTGGTTCCTGTTCTTTCTCACAGACCCTTTGCCTCTGGCAGGGTGGTCCCAGCCTCTCAGTACTTTTCTTGCTGTTCTCTTGTCCCTGCCTACCCTGTCCCTTTAGGGCAGTGGCTCTCAGCTTGTGGGTCATGACCCCTTTGGGGTCAAATGACCCTTTCATGGGGGTCGATGTTAGATATTTACATTAGATCCATAAATTACGGTTATGAAGTAGCAACAAAAACAATTTTGTGGTGGGGGGGTCACCTCAACATGAGAAACTGTATTAAAGGGTCGCAGTGTTAGGAAGGTTGAGACCACTGCCTTAGGAGCTCTTGAGAAACTGGATCTATAAGATAGAATCCAGGTCACTTACAGTCCCCGTGTCCCTCAGAAAAGTAAGCAGAGACCCTTAAAACCTATATTTCAAAAGTGTGACGTTGGTACGTTCAGGAGCCTAGAACATGGCTATATATATATATTCTTGCTCTGTCCCATAGTTTACCTATGGTGGAAGCAGACTATGTTCTGACCTTTCAGTTGGGAAAGGAGAGGAAATGACTATAAACAATTCTTCATGGTGCTGGAAAGACGGTTTTTCATTTAAGAGCACTGGCTACTCTTCTAAAAGACCAGAGTTTGATTTCCAGAACCTTCACGCTGCCTTACAACTGTCTATATTCCAGTCCCAAGGGATCCAACATCCTCTTCTGGCCTCTGGGGGCCCTGCACTCATGCATGCACAGACACACATGCTGGCAAACACCCACTTTTAGAAAATAAAAATGAAGAAAAGAAGTCTTCCACAGACAACTTACAAGTTTTACCAACTCATAGCTCTCCAGGGGTCCTCAGGCCTCCTCTGGCCTGAAACCTGTTTCCTATAAACACTAGAAAATTCTGGTCAGCAACCACATGGGGCCTTAACATATACCACGGCAGAGAGGGATGGCGTTGTCCCACGTGCCGCCCATCAATCCACACAGCTGTAAAACATTTATCTCCGTTCTGCATCTGGACCCTGACCTAATAAATTCCTCTAAAGGTATGCAGCCTGCGTGGCTAGCTTCTGGAGATGTTAGGGGAGGCCAGGAACGCAGAGACGCAAAGGGAGAGTCATTAAGCTGACTCAGGACAGGGACAGAAGACAGCAGGATCTAAAATGTTAGGGTTGGAGTAAGTTAATGAGCTACTAAAAAGTAATGTGGGACAATCAAATGTTGAAGCTGAAGTAAAAATGGGGGTCTCTCAGGTCCCCTGTGGCTAAGCTGACTTGTGTTGTAGAAAGAACATTCATTGGCTGTTGAAACGGAAGCACAGGCCTTCAGCTGCCACATCTCTGCGTGCACAAGGTGTCCTTGGTTAAATCACTTCATCTCTCTGGGTCTTTGTTTCATGGTCAAAAACTGAAGCATCTCAACATGAATAACAAGAACAGCTTTTTAAAAATGGGGCAGAGACTCTTAACAGCTGTCTCTGTAAAGAGGTGTGCAACCGGCCAAGAAGCAGATGGAAAGATGATGCTATTGGCATCAGTCATTAGGGAAATGCAAATGAATTGTTACACTCATCAGGATGATGAGTGTCAAAACAATAAAGAAACCAACAAGTTAGGTGAAGGTTTATGAGGATGTGGAGAACCTTTGTGTTGCTACTGTTGAAAAAGCAGAATGGTATGGCCATTATGGAAAACAGCGTGGGGCTGGTGAGATGGCTCAGTGGGTGGAGGCGCTGGAGTTCTATACCAGGAGCCCCAGAGTTGAAGGAAGAAACTGATTTCCAAAAGCTGTCCTCTGACCTCCACACATGTATACACACACACGATTAAAAATAACAAAATAAATCTGAAAAAAGTATGTCCTTACTAGACGTGATGGCTTTTAGATCCCAGCAGTAGGGAGGCAGAGGAAGGTGGATCTCTGTGAGTTCAAGGCTGACCGGGTCTACAGAGCAAGCTGCAAGACAGTCAGCACTGCGAAGAGAGATACTGTCTCAAAAACAACAAACAGGGGTTTGGGGTTGTCTTAGAAAAACAAACAAAAGAAACTCTACTTCTTTCCTAACCTCGTGGTCAAGCACGTATTCAGACAAAACAAGGTATGAGCCATCAGCCCCAAGAAAACAGCCAAGGAGCCTGAATCTCAGGGGCCTCCCAGAAATCAGATGAACATCCTAGCCACCAGTCAGGCAGCCTGCAACACTCTGCCCTATGTTCAGATACTGTCTAAATGGAATGTTACAATAGTATTAAATATTAATATTAAATGACAGTAAAGCACACATATCAACTTGGCTGAGTCTCACAAATATTTGACTGAAAGAAATAAAACACACACATTTTTGTATGAAAAAAGCCTAGCTCCTTCATCCTCATTTTTTGTCGTGAATCAAATATTTGTATAAGTTTGGAGCTGTTTTGGGGCTTTCTAGTTTATTTCATTCTAGTTTATTAATTTACCTGGTCCCCAAATCATATTGTAGCAAATGCCACCATTTACTACATGGTTTTGGTATCCAGACAAAGAAACTCCTTCCTGAGTACCGGCAGTGGTGGCGCACACCTTTAGACCCAGCACTCGGGAGGCAGAGGCAGGTGGATCTCTGAGTTTGAGGCCAGCCTGGTCTACAGAGTGAGTTCTAGGACAGCCAAGGATACACAAAGAAACCTTGTCTCAAAAAACAAACAACGCCTCCCTACCCCCCACCACCACCTTGCCAAACAGATTTAGGATCACTGAACCTTGAAGTTGGAAATGACCCAGGAAATCCCAACTTGTCTCCGTACAGTAGAGAACACCTCCTGGAAGAGCAATAGATCGTCATCTGGCCCCCCACCCCCAAGCACTCAAATACGACTGGGGAAGGTGTGGAAGAGGAGGCAGAAGGCTCTCCCGACCGCAGGCCTTATTGCCGCTGTAAAGAAGACAGGGCGGAGTCCAAGGCTAGCTCTTCAGTCCTCCTGGGTAGGTGACCCTGGGCAGGATTATTAAACAGATGAATCTCAGCTTTCTTATCTAGAGATGAGTATCATGTCACATGATGAGGGTTGAGGAGAGTAATGAATGTAAGGCCTTGAGGGGCACATAAGAGATAACCCTACGAGATCTATAGATCTATAGATCTATAGCAAAGAACTTACACTGTTCTTGCATTACTCAGGTCAGGCCCGTTTATAGGTTATGATATCAAAATTTTGTAATTGTTATTGTGTGGGGGGAGGTCCTGCATTCCATCCATAACACTGTAAGAAAGAGAATTAGCCCAGATCAAACATCTGGAATCTGGCAAGTCAGAGTTTCAACTCGGGGGGTTCTGATCCAATGTACAACACCCTAATGCTTTGAAAGTTATATTAGCGATTAAGAGAATAAGGCCTAAAGATAGAAGGCAGCTGGGTCTCATGGAGTGGCTCTGATGCTGGCCAGTTTAAAATGCTACCCACTGGCTTCGGTCACACATGGGTTGAGGGCAAAGCCAAGACCCAGGGAAAACTAATGGCTGGCTCTTCATGAGTGGAGAAAGGTGAGGCCACCCATCCCACAGCCTAGGGCTTGCCTTGTCTCCGGCTGTGAGCTGTCTACTGCCCTGGATTAGGAGGGTGGGCTGAGAATCCGGTGAGGATGGTTTGTGTGGGTGCAGTTGATAGAGATCAGCTGCTGCCGCCCCGGCTGAGGCTAGCGACCTTTTCAGCAGCACCAGCTCACAGGGGAACTTGTGAAAACACTGTCCACTGCCCAGCCGCCTTCCTGAGAGGCTGCAGAGTGTGGAAAGGAGTTCAGGTATCAGGAGAACAGACATCAGCCAGAGGGAGACAGGAGGGAGCTGGCTTTGCTGCTGCTGATCTTAGTAAGAAGGCAAGTGCAAGCTCGCAGGGCACCGGGGGAGGCAGGACAGGTAAACAGGGGATTTGCCTTCACTGGGCTTTATTAGCCTGCTGGTACCTTTCTGGGCAGGAGGTGAAGTGACCTGCTCTCAGGATGTGGAAGGTGGCTGGCTGGTGACGAGCCCCTACTCTGACCCTGGGCTAGGGGCAGTGGGATTCCTACTGGGATTAGGGATTGGCTGGGTATGACCCAGACCTCTGTTCATTGGATAGAACTGGAAAGGCAGAGGCACCTCCTCTCCAGCTGCCCTCCCCACCTCTGCTCCCCACTTTTTGTCCTGAGGGAGCACAGACAAGCCCTCCTACTCCCCACATTGTTAGGCTGGGGTGGGGGCAGGGCTTCTTTTGGCTGAGGGATCTTGAGGGTTTCCAGTTGGCAGGGAGCAGGACAGAGGTCGCTTGAACTCAGACCACACGTCCCTGTTAAATACATCAGCTTTTAAATCAATCTTTGTCCAAAGTCCAGTAAGTTCCAAGACTAGTAGTGTTAGCAGCAGAGAGAATTCCTAGTGGCCCGGTGGCTCCTTCTCTCATAGGTAAGAATGGCTTCTGGAACCTGCCACCTGGCCTGGAGATGCTCTTTCCCTTTTCTTTTTTCTAGCAAATGACTTTGGGGAGGGGTTGAGGCCCTTGGTGGTGGCAGGAGGTCAGGTGTAGGGGTGCGGACTGTTTCCTGGGGTTTCACAGCTCTTTCTGCTGGGGCTGTGAAGGCTAGTTAGGCTCTACCTCATAAAGGTGAGCTGCTCACTTTCCTTGGATTGTACGAGATGGAGTGACAGGGATTTGGGGAGTGTTGTATAAGATGCACAGCCAAGAGAGAAACCACAGACCTCATAGGCCCCAGGAAATTTTTTTCCTGAGACCACTACCCAAGCCTTTTGGGTGTAAGGGCAGCTAGCCCTTAAACTTACTGGCTAGTCAAAATAAACGCCACCTCTCTACCTCCCAGGCCAGTGCTTAACCCTTAATCATGAGGAAAGCCACGGATTCCTTGGCTGGTTGAGTGGAAATTCAGGTCCCTCAGTCTCCCTTTGGGGCATCTCTCAATCTTTGTGTCTTGGGTGAACCTGAAATGTCTGTATTACTCTGACGTTCCCCCAGATTCTTCTGTGTGTAGGCATTTTGGGAGGAACTCATTTCCGGAGCATCAAGACCTCTCCCTAGGGGCCCACTAGTTCTGAAGATTGCTGGTCTATAACTATATTTATAAAGACTCTCACGGGGGCTTTGGTGTAGAAAGTGTCATTCCGTGTCCATAAGTGACAGGGCCCTGACTGCTTCAGGCCACAGTTTGACTAGTCTTTCCTGTACAAACAAATTTGGGACTTTGAATTTGTGTGTTATGGCCGAGCACACTGTTCTCATAATTGACTCTTGTATGGTCCCTGCCGTATGGGCTTGTTGTTGCTGTTGTGTGTCCTAGACCACTTGGTAGGCAGCTTCTGCTCACCCGAGGGAGGGAGCACAGGTCTGGGAAACCAGGGGCTAAGGTGTTAGATCATTTATCACAGGTCATTAGATACATGCCTTGCCTCAATTTTGTTATTTGTTGAAGGAAAGTTGGGCATCGTTTCCCAAGGGTTGTTCTGAAAATAAAATTATAAACGTGAATGTGTCTGAGGGACTTGACAGTCCAAATCTAAGATGCCTACTCTTCAGATGAGTGTATCCAGCTGTGCCATGGAGTAGCAGGAAGCAGCATCCATACAGTTTTCTGGAGACCTTGTAAGAGTCTTTCGGTGTCACTGAGACTGTTTTCTTGCCCGAAACTAAAAAGACCTGACACTTGATGTTGGCTAAGGCCTTTTCCATATAAGGGGATCTATGCTTTGAAGGTGAGTTCCTTGTGACTTCAGGATGAATTCAAATGTTACCTTCCAAGAAGGACTTCCGAAACCCAGCCTCCCTCCGTCTCGTCACGATCTCGTATTACTCCGTAGCATCTTTCGTCCGAAATCATTGCTACCTGCTGTGTTCCCAGTTCTTGGGACAGTTCCTGACTCAGAATGCTTACATGTTTGGGTGGAGGGAAGGGAGCTGGGTCATGGGTTGTTTTCGTCAGCTATTCCTTGGACTTCCTGTCAGGCTGTCTGAACGTGGAAATGGACCTCTCCACTCACATCTTAGTTTAAACGACTCACAGTTTTGCATAGAAGATGGGCGAGAGGAGATGGAGGTAGACAGGATTCCCTTAAGCTCTTCAGCAACTCCTTTCCTTGGTTCTTCAGGAGAGACCACCACCCAGCTCTCCTTAATCTTCTTGCCCGGTTGGCATTCTAGACAAGTGGTTAAGAGCATGGTGGTGGTGCACACCTTTAATCTCAGCACCTGGGAGGCAGAGGCAGGCAGATCTCTGAGTTCGAGGCCAGCCTGGGCTACAGAGTGAGTTCCAGGACAGCCAGGGCTGCACAGAAAAACCCTTGTCTAGGTGCAGGGAGTGAAGAGCACAGGCATTGGGACTGGAAGCCTGTGCTCCAGGTGCAACGTGGGTGTTACTCTGAGCCTCTGTTTCTTTCTCACATGAGCATGGTGGGGCCCAGTTCTTAACTGTGGGGAAAGTTAAATGCTCAATGCATCTTACATGCCACATCATGATGTCTTTAGTTCCCCTGTTCTGTGTGTGATTCCAGAGAACACAGGACGCCTGGCAGTGACAGGAGGTTTGTAATAGAAAGGATGACATCTGGCCTACTTAATAGCTGCTGTGAGGTTTCTCTATGTTTGAAACAACCAATATTGAGCCTGGGCCAGAAACAGATAACTGTGTTTATGAAGCTGAGTGGAACCATAGAAACCAAAAGTTAAAAACAAAACAAACAAACAAAAACAACAGAAACATTCTCTCCCACATTTGCAACCCAAACAGGACTAGCTCATGGGATTCCCACCAGCTGTATGGAATACCTATGGAGCATGAAGATACCACAAGGAGCTTGCCTACTCCACAGGCAGCTTATCTTGACGGGGATGCTGATGCAAACAACCGAAATGGCATCTATAATCTTTAGGCCTGAGTCCAAGGCACTTCACTGTCTAACCTGACCTATTTTCTTTCTTTCATCCTGTATATGCATTGAGATGATTCTGAAACATTCGCTGTTCCACGAAGACATGTGTGCTCTTCTGCCTGGAGACTTCTTGCTCCTTCCACTCTACCTACAAGATCCCAAAGCACAGTGTAGCCTCTGAGGCTGGGAAGTAAAAGGAGTACAGACCTCACATCCAAGTCTAGGCTCGGCATATCTAACCAGGTGAAACCAACTTAGCCATCTAGAGTCTCCCCCACTCCACAAGAAATGACTCGTTAGGTTTCATCCAGTACTCAGAAGTAGCAAGTAGCTATAGAAAGGACTCAATACGTGTTTAACAATAGCACACTTTCACTCTTAGCTGCTGTATCAGTGCTCGTGGGTGTGTTTTGTGACTTTCTCCACTGGATTCTGGGCTCTCTGAAGGTAGGATAATGTCTTGTCTAATTTCGGTTGAGACTGACACCTGCCTCATTGTGGGTGCTAAATGTACCTTGATGGACATAAAGAGAGTGCTTAAAGAGGCGGGGTGACCCACAGAATGTGCTAGTCATGCAAGGATTTGAATGTTGACCTGGATCTGGGAAGGTCCTGAATTCATCCGCATGGAAAAAATGTTTAGCTAGCACCTCCTATAAATGGGTAGTCAGCATTGGGGAAGGGAACCCAGGCAGAGCATGTGGCATGAGCAAAGGGCAGGCTGGGCGTGGGTGGTCATGCAGAGACCAGTTTTGTTTTTCCTGAGGAGCAACAGAGGGTAGTGAGGTAACTAGAACCTGGGTCCTCTGAAGGAGCAACACATGCTTGATGCCTCAGCAAGAATCTCTACTTTTGTTTTTTGATTGGTGTTTTGGAGGCTGACTGGTGAAGACTGGCTGGAAAGTTTATCTAGAGGCAGGAGGACTCCACTAATAGATCAGGCATATGGAAAATGTAAGGGAGTAGAAAAGCAAGTATAGGAACTGGGTAGTGCACTCACCCAGCATACACTAACCCCTGGACCTGGTCCCCAGTGCCACATAAACCAGGTGTGGCTGTACACACCTGTGGTCACTAGTCAGGGAGAAGCAAAAGAGTCTGTAGCTGAAGGTAAGGTTTAAGACTAGGCTGTGTGAGATCCTGCACCAAGACAAGCGTGGCGCTGTTTTTGGGGGAAACCCTCATTGCAGCTGACCTCCAGGAGGCCTTAGCTATTTCGGGTACTAATCCCATCAACAGTGTGAGGGCATCCTCCCTCCGTGTTCACAATTTTAACTCCACCTCTCTCTCAGCTCCTGAAATTCTTAGGTAAGCAATTAAATTGTGGAGGGCATTGAACTCCCAGACTGGAGTCCTGCCATACAGTACAAAATATCATTTATGGAACCTGTGGTAGGGAGAATACTAGGTACCAGCAGATCAAATGACCTTTGATAAAAGAAATTTTACTCTTTATCATAAAAGAGAGATAAAAATTACTTCCTGGGCCTGTCATCACTATTCTCTAGATAATTCTCCATGGAATGCCTCCATGAATTCTTTGCATTTTAAATCTATCCCCAGCTAAGACCAAGCAGCAGCTGTCACAATGGGGAGGGACAGTTAGCAAATCTGTTTTAGGGCCTCACTTTCCCTTCTGTTTTGGGATTAGTCATGTAAATATTCTTGACCTGTTGAATTTCCACAGGTGTTGCTTTTCAAAGCAGGAGCCCTGGTGGCCTAAGATCTGCCACTTGCATCAAAATTTTAAGCTGTGCTCTAGGTGAGTGGTTTTTGAAGGATGGAATCAAAGCATTTTTTGTCTTGCTTGCCAGAGATCCTCTTGTCGGTGTCAGCTGAGCTACAGTACGCCTTCTTCCCTTTTCTTTAAAGTTTGCTTATGTTTCGTGTATGGGCATTCTGCCTGCATGTATGTATGTGCACTGTGTATGTGCCCAGTTGCCCACGGGACTCAGAAGACGTTAATTGAATTACGTTGTGAGTCATCATATGAGTGCTGGGACTGAACTTGGGTCCTCTGCAAGAACAGCAAGTGCTGTTAACTGCTGAGACATCTCTCCAGCCCCACAGCATGATTTCATTTAATGTCGTTAGCAGAAGCAGCCTGTGCGAGGCTCTGCCAGAGAGGGATGTGGTTGTCTGGGCAGGAAGCCCTTTGCCAGGGTTGACCACATCGGGAATTCACAGCCTGTCTGCAATTTTGGACTTAACCCCCACATGCTCCACCAACTATATTTTTTCTAACAGAAGTCAGGTGACTTCTACTTTTTCGGGTCACATAGGTATGTGCGGATACAAGGACGAGTGATCTTCTCAGGTATGTGTGGGCTGCTGCACCCGGTTAAACTTCCTGGGAGTGTTAGCTCCCTTCTCACTGAAGTGCACAGGTTTTCTAACAGTCATGGAGGTCAGCGAAGGTGAATCAGGGCTAGATTCCATGGGCCAGATAGGCCCTGCTTCCCCCACCCGCTTCTGCCTCAGTGAAATGGACAATTGGTTCGATCATGCTTCTGTCCTGGGTTATATAATGGAGGACCCTTCTACAGGCTCAGTGACCAGGTTAAACATTATTCACCAGCTGACCTGTGAGCCCTTATCTTTCAGTAAAACTGCTTCCTGAAGCAAGTGTGCCCGCTCTGCTATCCCTGGAATTCTCTCACACAATTGATTTCTAATTACTATTAGATAAGATGCAGGAGAGACTGGGTACTTGCAACTAATAGTAGGGCATTACCATGCCCATGTAAAAGTCCTGCCACACCCAGACCAGCACACACGCAAAGAAGGAAGCCCTTGGGGCTGTCATTCCTGAGCCCATTGCTGACCACAGCCCACATTTTCCCTATTCACTGGCAGAGTATTTTGTCTCATCAGAGCTAACTCACTTCCTGTGTTCTCCATATCATCCCACATGCTGACAATTTTCTTAAAATGGGAGCAACTGGGGCTGGAGAGATGGATCACCGGTTAAGAGCACTGACTGCTCATCCAGAGGATCTGAGTTCAATTCCTAGCACCCACACGGCGGCTCCCAGCCATCTGTATCTGCAGTTGCAGAGGATCTGACACCCATTTCTGGCCTTCAAGAGCACTGCGTGAACGTGGCGTGCAGACACACATGCAGGCAGAACACCCTTCCATATAAAAATAAAAAATTAAAAAAATACATTTGAAAAAAGTGGGAGCAACTGGTTGAACATGGTGGCACACGCCTTTAATCCCAGTACTAGGAAGGCAGGGACAAGCAGGTCTTTGAATTCAAGGTCAGCCTGGTCTACCTAGTGAGTTTTAGGCTAGCCAAGGCTAAGTGAGACCTTGTCTCAGAACAACAGCAACAACGAAAAGGGAGCAAATGTCAGCTTCTTTCCTGGCTGCCATTGTTCCTCTCCGAGACGTGTCTGTGCCTCTGTTGTTCAGTACCCTCTTGCTTCCCTGGCCTTTTGGTGTCTCAGCTTGGTGGCCTTCCCTGGTTTTGTTCTTGACATCATTTGGCATTGGTATGTGTCTGAGGTTGGAATTCCTCTCTGCATGGCACTATAGCCTGGGCTTTCTGCTGATTTTTTGCTAGGAATTCCCTGAGGCTTTATCCTAATCTCTCTTTCTGTCACAGTCTCCCCATGGGGCTTCACTTGGCACACCCACGCAGACTGCCCTGGAGTAGGACTCTGGTTCCAGTCACCAGAGCTACCAGAGCTGTGCTCCTGATTTAAACCCACTGCAACCTGACTTTGCTATCCTGTTCCTCAATTGTACCATCGTATTTCTATGGAACAAGGTCTCACTATGCAGCTCAGGCTGGCCACAAACGCTCATGCTCTTCCTGATAAGTCTTCTGAACGTGGCGATCACAAGTGCCTGTCGAAAACTGTGCCAAGCTGGTGTCCCTTGAGTCATCCCTCAGGAGGCAGGTGCCAGGGCTGCTGTAATAGAATTCTACGGAGTGTCATTTTCTTGACGGTCTAGAGGCCAGAAGAATAAGAAAAGATGCTGTTAGGGTTGGGCCCTCTGAGGCCCCTGTCCTCAGCTTTCATAATGGCCACCTCTTTGTATCTTCACATGATCTTTTTTTTCCCAGTGTTTAAGTCATCCCCAGCATCTCACCCTAGTGACAGCAGTCCTACCAGATTGGTCTCCTCTTCATGACCTGGTTTAACTTTAGTTGCCCCTTTAACATCATGGTCAATGTTCAGGTTCAGAGGCAGGGCCCCCATTCAGGCCATACTGGAAAGGGAGCCTCTAGCTTGGAGGTGGGAGCAAATATCATAGTTATTAGTAGAATAAACTGGGTAGGGTAAGAAATTCAAGGCGAGTTATAAAAACTGGACCCTCATGGAGAAGCAGCCAGGCTAAGCAGGGCTGGAGAGCACCAGTGAGCCAGCAGGGAGCAGGGGATCCTGCAGCTCCTCCTTGCAAGCTGTCCTGGCAGGGGACACATTGTGACACCTCACTGTTGTTGCACCTGCTCTGTCTGATGCCATCTCAGCATGGAGAAATACGGAGGGACAGGGTTGAATGAATGCAACCGATTGCTTAGAGCGCCGTGTGGGTCCACCACCCGCCCCTTTCTGTGATTCTGTTGTCACAGTTTCTAGGCCAAGGCAGGCCCTTATCACCTCTGTGATCACTGTGACAGCCTCCTCCTGGCCTGCCTCCAGGGTGTCTGCTCCAGTCCACTCCACCAATCGGTCCTGAGCCCAACTCTAACCTTACTGTCCCTCTGTTTAAACACGCTGAGTGGGCCCTGTGCCATCAGGCCACAGCCAGATACTGTGAGCTGGACATGAAGTTCTTCCATGTCTGCCACCGGCAAGCTCCCTTTGGTTTGATTTTGAGCTCTTCCTTAAGCATGCCCATGGACTTTCCCATGGCCTGGTAGCCATACCATTCTCTGTCTGAAACAGGTGCCTCCTACCTCGGATGCTGCTGAAATCTTGGCCATCTGTTATCAAAGTCAAATTGGCATTCATGAAGTATTCCTTAATTTGTCCCAAGGTGTAGCTCTTACACATTTATACTTTGTTTGTAGTGGTAAAGTTTTCTTTTTTCTTTTTCTTTTTTTTCATGTGTATGGTTATTTTGCCTGCATATATGTCTATGTATCACATGCATGTCTGGTGTCCATAGACACCAGGAGAGAGTGTCAGATCCCCTGGAACTGGAGCTATAGGCTATTGTGAACCATCATGTGGGTGCTGGGAGTTGAACCCCAGATCCTCTGCGTGCACAGCCAGTGAGTGCTCTGAACTACTGAGTCATCTCTCCAGCCTCTGGGAATTATCTATCAGCCATTTTCCCTAACCTAACTGATCCCGAAGTCCCTTGAGAACTGGGGGCTTTATATGTTAGTACAGGGTGGACATGGTGCAAATGCATGACTTGGGTGTGGGGTAGTGAGCTCTCTTGATGTTTAGTGGAAAACTGAAGGGGTTACATTTGCTATTCTAGACAGACAGACATCCCCTGCCTGAGCATGCTGACTGAAGGAGCTTACGGAGGGGAAAGAAAGACACTGGGATGTTGCAGGAAGCTGAGGTAGAGCTCCAGTGGTCAGTTTTCCTCAGGCTGGCTGGGTTTCTCAGTGCAGCTGGGTGAGGGAGGAGGGGTGTCCTTAGCTCCCCCCACAACACAGGCTCTTAATATATAACCCTAGGTAGTGTGGAATGCCCTATATAGACCAGGTGGCCTTCAACTCGGAGTTCCTCCTGCCTCTGCCTCCTGAGTGCTGGGATTAAAGGTGTCCACAACAAAGCCTGGCTAGCTTTTAAGGAAGTTAGGTTTGGGGCCGGCGTCAGAGTTCTATCAAAATCCAGAGGTTAAACGTAGTTTTCAACTGTTTGATTTTATGTCTGCCTGACTCAGAACAGCTCGGAACTGTCGAGGGGGGAGGAAGACAACAGACACGGACTGTAGGGTGCCTGCTGCAGCCAC
Source organism: Ellobius talpinus (assembly GCA_001685095.1). Classification (NCBI taxonomy): domain Eukaryota; kingdom Metazoa; phylum Chordata; class Mammalia; order Rodentia; family Cricetidae; genus Ellobius; species Ellobius talpinus. The sequence continues at coordinate 1,251 of LOJH01040228.1, read as the reverse complement.
TCACTCTAGACAGAGCTGGATCTTGAGGACTGCTAGAGTGACCAAGGGCCTCTCGTAGCCAGACTGTCACCAGGGCTTCTTAAGGGAGTAAAGGTGAGCTCTGGGTAATGTTAATAGTTCATCCAACCGTGACATTCTTCTGTGACCCAGGAGAACTGTCCTTGAAGGGAAAGGAGTCAAGTCCCGTGGGGTGATTTCAAAGGCTAGTTTTTGAATGTATGCCTAAAAGTCTATGCCCAAAGATGTGAGGTGAGGACTAAGTATCTATTTTTATGACTCTGTGCAGGTGATTCTAAGGGGCAACTGGGATTGAGATCCAATTTGTGGGTAGCCATGAGCGCTGAGATGGTACCCCGTACCTGTCACTGAACCATTTAATCTTGTGTGTGTGACTATTTTCCCTGCACGTCCGTCTGTGTGTGAACCACATGCATGCCTGATGTCCTTGGAGGCCAGAAGAGGGCATCAGATCCCCTGGAACAGGAGCTGCAGATGGTGTGAGCCGCCATGTGGGTGGTGGGAACTGAACCCGGGTCTTCTGGGAGAGCAGCTGTGCTCTTCACCACTGGGGCCTGGCACTGGGTCTTCACAGGCATGATTATTACCATTAGTGATGCCTGATGGCCATTGGGTTTATATAGCTTTGATTGGCCTGACTCTCACACAGATGGAGGCAGCCGGCGCACATTTGGGCGGGGTTGGGACAACTCCCGGGGGTGGGGAGAGGATGCTCTGACTCTTGATCTTACGTCTCTAGGGTTTGCTACTTATACTTAGCTCTTTTCTTGGTAGAGCTTGGGCCTTAGATTTGAACCTGAACACCAAACAACAACAAAAGATCGCAAGTGGTGGCGCTTGCCTTTAATCCCAGCACGCGGGAGGTAGAGGCTCACAGAAATTAGAAAAAAAATAGATTTTTCTTTTTGGCATGTAAGCACATGTGCCGTGCACATGTACAGGTGTGTGCATATGGAGATGGGGTTAACCCTCAGTGATTTTTTTTTTTTTGAGGCAGAGCCCCTCACTGGTCTGGAATAGGCTGTCTGACTGATGAACTCCAGGATTCTACCTGTTTCCACCTTCCCAGCTCTGGGGTTGCAAATGTTTGCTATCATATCAGCGGGTCCCAGGTGTCTTAGGGTTTCTATTGCTGCAATTGCTACAAAGAGACATCATGATGATAGCAACTTTTTTTTTCTTTATGTCTAAAAGCCACTTATGAGTGAGTACATTTGATATTTGTCTTTCTGG